>APFE031276591.1:63608-150731 GCA_000404065.3 Pinus taeda | reverse complement strand
AGTCACAATATAACCCATCTGACCTAAAAATAATAATATAAAGCCACAAAAATAACAATAGAGGGATTCTATGGGGCATAGTAATAAAAATATGGGGACAATAGGGGCTCAAAAATATTAATAAGGGATACAACTACAATAGTAATGGGGTAATCACTAGTATTATAGGGACCTAACATTCCCCTCTCCTTCAAAAAATTGTTGCCCTCAATGCTTGAGTAGTTCTGGATGCTTATGTATAAAATTCTCATCTTCCCATGTGGAATCTTCAGTGGATAAGTTCTTCCACTTGATGAGATACTCTGAAATTGATCGATTTCGTAGCTCTCAAGTTCTTGCTTCTGTGACTGCTTCTGGTTCCAATATAATTTTTCCTTCGTCGTCAATTTCTGGAAACATTGTTTGAACTAGGAGCTTGTCACCTATAACCTTCTTTAAACATGAAACATGGAAAACTGGGTGCACTCAAGACGCTATAGGAAGCTCCAATTTGTATTCCATAGTACCAATCTTTTGGAACACCTTGTATGAACCATAATACTTTGGTGATAATTTATTATCCTTCTTAGCTTGCTTGAGGGACATTTGTTTATATGGTTATAGCCGTAGGAATACCCAATGACCTACATCAAAACTTATTTCATTGCAATTTTGATCTGCTTGTTGTTTCATTCTATTATGTGCCAACACAAGGCTATCCTTTAAGAGTTGGAGGACTTCTTGTTGATGTTCGATGTGATGTTCCACTGCTTGAACCTTAGAATTTTCTCTTAAATATGATGTGATGTATGGTGGCTAATATCCATAAAGTGACATAAATGGAGTCATTTTTGTTGCTGTATGGAAGGAAGTGTTATACCACCATTCAACTAGAGGTAACCATTTGACCCGTTGTGTCTATTTATCAAATACAAAGCAATGAAGATATCCTTCCAAAAATTTATTTACTATCTAAGTTTTCCCATTAGATTGAGGATGATAAGATAAGCTATGAGCTAACTAAGTACCAAGGCAAGAAAATAATCCTCTCCAAAAATTACCAGTGAAGATGGGATCTCTGTCACTTACAATAATCTTTGGGTTTCCATGTAGCTTTTGAATTGTTTCCATAAATGGAGTAGAAACTGTACTAGCTTTAAATGGATGTGATAATGCACAAAAGTGTGCATACTTGGTAAGTCTATCAACTACCTCCATGATGACACTTTTTCCCTCAGAATTGGGTAAACCTGTGATAAAATCCATTGAAACCTCCTCTCGACGTTGGCTTGGAATGGATAAAGGTTGTAATAGACCCGGGGTCTTAATTGTTTCAACTTTATTTTGTTGGAAAACCAAACATTCCGCCGCAAAATTTTGAGTATCCGATTTAAGGTCATCCCAAAAAAATTCCTTCTTAAGCATGTGGTAAGTTTTTAAAAATCCTGAGTGTCCTCCTAAGGGAGAAGTGTGCAATTCCATAAGAATTTTTTGTTTGACTTGCGAATTCTTAAAGAGGTACAAGCGATTTTTATACCATAACGAATCATTTTGATAGCTAAATGTATCAGATGTACTGGAATCTTGTTGTTACTTTCGAATAAGTGCCCATATTTCTTCATCATTCTTCCATTCCTCCGTTGCTTCGTTTATCCAATCTAGTTGGATAATAGAAATGGCACACAACAATGCTTCCACATTCTCATCCTTTTTTGAGAGTGCTTTTGCCACCACATTTTGCTTCCATTTTTTGTAGATGATTTCAAAGTCATAACCCAACATCTTTGTGACCCACTTTTGTTTCTCTTCAGAGGATAATCTCTGTTCTAAAAAGTATTTAAGGCTATCATGATCTGTTTTTACCTTGGAGTGTCTTCCCATTAGGTAGGGTCACCATTTCTTAAGTGCATGTAGTATTTCCAACATTTCCTTCTCATAAATAGCTTTGTGTAAAAAATTTCCTTTGATTGGATGACTTTCAAAGGCAATGGGTCCTTCATCTTGCATTAAAACAACACCAATTCCATTTCTTGAAGCATCACATTCCACAATAAAGGTTTTTGTGAAGCCTGGTGTAGCTAAGACCGGTGCTTGGCTCATTGCCTCTTTAAGATGTTCTTAGGCCTTTTTTGCTTTTGGAGTCCATGAAAATGCATCTTTCTTCAATAATGTTGTTATAGGTGTTTCCATTCTCCTATAATTCCTAACAAACTTGCGACAATACCCTATCAACCCGAGAAATCCTCATAGATGCTTTATGGATGTGGGGATTTTCCATTCCTTAATGTCTTTAATCTTGCTAGGGTCTACCTTAACTCATTCATGAGATACAATATGACCCAGATATTCCACCTCTTGTACTTCAAAGAAACATTTGGATCTTTTTGCATATAATTATTTCTCCTCTAATAGTTGTAGAAACCTGTTAACATGTTCAACATGATCCTTCCATGACTTGCTGTAGATTAGTATATCATCAAAAAATACTAACACAAATTTTCTAAGGAAAGGTTTGAAAATGGAATTCATCAAACCTTGAAATGTAGAAGGTGCATTGGTAAGGCCAAAAGGCATGACCAAAAATTCATAATGACCCTCATGAGTTCTAAATGCTGTTTTCAGAATGTCTTCAGTCTTCATTCTGATTTGATGATATCCTGAATGATGATCCAACTTGGTGAATTAAATTGATCCATGCAATTCATCTAGTAATTCATCAATTACAAGAATTGGAAACTTATCTTTAATAGTGAGCTTGTTGAACTCCCTATAATTCGGACACATGCGCCATGACCTATCCTTCTTATGCACCAATGCTACTGGAGCAGAGGAAGAACTTTGACTAGGTTGAATTATACTAGCCTCTAGCATTTCTGTAACCATATGTTTAATTTCACTCTTTTGGGCATAGGGATATCTATATGGCCTGATGTTTAGAGGAACACTTCCTAGAATCAGATGGATAGCATGATCATGATCACTAATAGGTGGGATACCTTTGGCAGTCTCAAATACCTTGGAATGATTGTCCAAGACTTTTTGGAGATCTGGAGAAATAGATTATTCCGATGTGGAAACATCTAGTGAACATAATTGAGCAATTACACCTCTTCGTTCCTTTTTTAGAAGCTTTGTCATACCGTTAGAGCTAATTATCTTTCCTAGTTTCACTGCAATACCCCTTAATTCAACTTCCTTTCCTTCGGCAAAAAATTTCATGAAAAGTTCTTGAAAATTAAAAGCTATTGTACCCATGGATTGTAACCCTTGGAATATTAGTACAACATCAGCACCTCCCATTGGAATGGAAAGCATTGGGCTAGTCAATACATGATCGCCCATGGATAGCTTGATATTATGGCACTTTCCAGAGCAATTTATTGCTCCTCCATTTGCAATCATCACTTGACACTTTGGTGCTGGATGTAGAAGCAATTCAATTCTTTTGCTACCTTACAATGAATAAAATTGTGGGTACTTCTTGAATCAATCAACACTATTACCAGTTTTGTTGTTTATTTTTCCTTCTATCTTGATGCTTTGAGGAGTGGTAATTCGAGCCAATGCATTACAAGATATGGTCAGATTCATTTCTTCTTTATCTAGGCTTTGTTCCTGGAGTATATCCTCTTCCTTTGACCTTTCTTTCTCCTTTTCTTCTTCCTCTTCACAATCTATGTAAAATAATTTCTTCTCAACACACTTATGAACTTTAGCGTATTTGCCATCACAACTCTAACAAATCCCTTTTTCTCTTTTTTCTTCCAATTGTTGTGGTGTCAAATGTATAGGTTCCGGAAGGCTAGGAGTAACAACACTTTCGTCTTTATAGTTATGACTGGTATGCTTCCTAGTTGCCATAATTTTTCTTTCCATTTTTCTTGCTAACCTGAATGCCTTCTCTAATGAATCAAGTTGCCAAAGGCCGACATCATGTTGGATATATCCTTTAAAGTCCCTATGAACACATCAATCCTATGCTCCTCTAGAATATTTTTTACCCTTATGTTCAGTTTTTGGAACTCCTCAATATGATCCATTATTGAGCCCTTTTGTTTGAGACTTATCAATTGGCTGAAAAAAGTGTTTCTTTTTGTATCCTCATAATGTGCTATCAATTCTTCCATAAAAATTGTCCAAGTGATAATTTGTTTATAACAACAAAGCCATTGATACCATACAAACTGATTTGGTTCCAAATATAAAGTTGCAATACATACCTTTTGTGTTTTCTGCACATTATTGAGATCGAAAAATTGCTCCATCTGTAATATCCATGTTGCGGGATCCTTGCCATCAAACTATCTCATATCGATTTTTGGAATATGGTGGGTCTTCGATCCAACATTAGAGTCTATGGAATCATGATTAACATTTTTTCTGTTCTCATCATGAGTTTGCTTTACCACCCTTTCACCATTAGTGACCATTTCTTGTAGCAACTTATTCATATTTATCTTTAATTCTTCCATCTTACAATCAATGCCATCTATTTTAGCGTCCATGCTATCTATTTTAGCATCCATGCCATTCATCTTAGCTTCCATGTCATCCATCTTAGCTTCTACACCTTTCTTTAACCAATCCATCTTAGCTTCTACATCTTTCATCTTAGATTATGTTACTTTTTGTGCAAGTCACACTTGTTGCACTTGGTCTCGTAATTTTGATATATCATGTTGCATTTCTTCCTCTTCTTCATGAGTCATGCAAGAGCTTTCAGATTGCTTACTAGGTGTTTACAGTTTCATTCCTCGGGCATTAATTACTAATAATAATGCTTTACTATGCCCTTTGAATTCCTTCAAACTAATTTTTCAAACCAAGCTTAAGCAAAAATTAAAAAAAAACTACACACCTTTTTTTCACTTTGTAGGAGCTTGATATTGAACTGATATATCTCTGTAATTTCGGATCATCCAGTTCTAAAATAGTGACTTGTAGTAGCCCTATGCATCCTCTTTCCAATGCTACTAGTCTGATCCAAATTGGATTATCCAACAAACGGTTATGCACAATCTCCCAAGATGACCTGATTATAGACCTTTCTAGAAGAGAGAAATTTTATGAAGTGCCACATGTCACTGTTTCAACCTATGGCATTGAAAAATATATGCAAGAATCTACAGTTCGGCCTATTTCTTTACCTTCTTACAGAATTTCAATCCGATGCTCAAAGAGAAAGCTATGATGATTTTCCCCAGGTCGCATGTTTGGAATGTAATTCAGGAGTATGAAAAAAGGCCAACTTCCTCAGATCATATCTCCGCAAATATAGCATGAAAATATCTGAAATTCGGATCCAAGGTTTAGTGCGATTTCTTCTCAATTGGGTTTTTTTTTTCGCTTCTGAAACATCACAGAAAAAAGATATAGCGAAAATGCCACGATGACCTATTTGGAGCAGCAAAACCCTAAAATCCAAAGCTCTGATACCAAATGTTATGAAACCAGCTCACAAAAAGATAGAAAGGAGAGATCAACGCCTAAGAATTCAGCCTCTTCGATGGGGAAACCTCCTTTACATTACACAAATGAACTATTCTTGGATGATTCAAATGAAAAAACCTCCTTTCTATATATAGGAGTCTATGGAGTCGCAATATAACCCAACCGACCAAACAATAATAATATAAAGCCACAAAAATAACAATAGAGGGATTCTATGGGGCACAATAATAAAAATATGGGGACAATAGGGGCTCGACAATATTAATAAGGGATACAACTGCAATAGTAATGGGGTAATCACTAGTATTATAGGGACCTAACATTTAATGAGGAGGCTGATGGGTATCGAGCTCGTGCCAGCCACGTGGGCTGGCCCGCCACCATGGAGCAACCCCATGTACAACCCATGTACAACTCAAACAAATGTGCCACATAAACCCTCAAACCTCCCATTTAAATCAATGCTTAATATGCCATTTAATTCAATGGAGATACCAGAGTTATGGGGCAAGCCACCCAATCTAGACCCGACCACCCTCCAAAACAGTATGTTGCGATTTTATTAAAACAAGAAAAGTTTAAACATGGAGGAGGTGGTGTTTCACCATCTGGTCTCCTCCACCAAATTTAGATCTCATACCAATCTATTCAAACAAGATTTTTGAAAAAGCTTTGCCCAGAAATTTAATATAAACCCAGCATTTTCCCACTGCGCCCAGGCATGGAGGAAATAGAGTGGGCACATAAATCGAGACATAATAATCTTTTAACTAATTTATTGGAGGCGAAACCATGATTGAGAAAAATTCTCAAGAGGGGAGAATTTCTGCAGTGTCCAAATTGGACAAACTTTATGTCGATCTTACACCTCTCATTGACATGAACCCGATGGTGCAGTTAGTTTCCTGATCTGAGCTACAAATTTGCAGAGGACTTGGAGGAGGGAATCTTTTGGGAATCTAAGAGGAATCTACAAGATTCCTTAAGCCCTAGAATTCCACTTTCTCAGAATTTAGAAATTTGAGAGTTGATTTTGTGCTATTCGACGCCACAAATCTGATGGTGCATTTATATTTCCCAATTTCGCATCTCGTTTTTCAGCAACTTTCCAAACTGGAGTTTAGGTGTTAACATTCAACGTACGAGTAGACATTCCATGAGATTCGATGCCATGAGATTAATGCTACGACCAGCTTCAACAGTTTGACATCCTCTTCTTCAGATGGCCCTAGGGTGTGAGGTATATGCAGTGTGTTCATGTAATTATTTTTTCTATGAGATGCATCATACCGCACAGATCCCTGTTTGATGTTTGATGTGGGATCTTATTTTCTACTTGTTCATAATTCTTGCTTGATGTGATGCGGAATCATCTGTGATATGTATTTGTTATCATGATTCGGCATGTTTTGTTGATATCCATTTGTTGTTATGTTGATGGGATACTCATGCATCACCATGTATGTTTGCATTGAGATCCCTTTTATGCCATGTTGGCAAGATGCTCATCATCATTGTGCATGAGTTTATGTCATACTGATATGAGTCCTTTTGACTGAGAGTTCCTGTAGCAAAACATCTCTTGGAGCCACTCTTACATGATGCCATTTTCCTTCTATGGTAACGCCGTCAGCTCTTATGCACATCATCACTATTGACAACACTTAATGCAACAACCTACACCATATTGACATCGGGTCCCGAAGAGGTAGTTCCTCCTCAATGAACTCCGTGATCAACATGTTGTTATTTTATGTTTCTGATGATTGTCATGTTCCTTCTTCTTTACATCATGCACATGTATTGAACGATGTTCTTTTAAAAATGAAATTTAGCACATCACCAAAGTAAAAGGTCTTGGAAGGGTTCTTTGTCACACCTAAACCCAGATCACCTAGGTTCGTCCCTTCAAACTTAGATAAGTGTTTCTAGAACTCATTGGGTCAACACAGTTCTAACCAGTTTGACTCAACTGGTACACGTCTGGCTAATTTTGGACCGAATTGAGTTTCCTGACTAATTTGACTTGGTTTATTCCTCTAGTTTAGTCAAACTAGATATTGCTAGTCAACTTGGACTAGTTTGGTAACTATGATTTGAACATGGTTGTATCGCGGCTATTATTATCTCAACAACATAGAGCCACTTTTCCAAAAAAAATACTAGACAAAGAGAATTGTAAAAAATGATTCACCACCAGAATAGGAAATGGTTTCAACAATGATCTAATGAAGCTTTATATTCATAAAAAATACATTAACACTAGAATTGTGGAAATATTTCTTTGGATATAATAATGCTGAGAAAAATTACTCTACATAATGACTTCTTGTATTCTTGAGTACCAATTTTTTCAGGAGATGAATCTAGGAGTTCAATGTAATTCGCAGATTGAATTACATAGATAATCAAATGAATGGTTCGGAACCGATAAATAGAAGCATGAAAATGCAATAGTTAATATCAAAATCTTGTTGGTGTGCAGGAAAATTCCAGTGTTCATTGGAAGAATTTCTTGAATATTGAACAAAGGGTAGAAGGGTAGCTTCTAGTATTCGAATTATGATTGTCAAGAACTTGCTCACATTTTAAAAAATTACATGCTCACAAAGTGATTGCTCTTTTTTTTAAGTCATGAAGTGGTTTATCAAGAGAGTTCCCTGAGCTCTTGCCTTGTAAAGAAATTGTTGTTTCTTGGAGGCCGAGAAGATAGTTAGTCGAGGATAAAATTCCATGTGCACAAAACATACTGAAGTTGAAATATGCTTTCCAAGGAAATTTCCAAAGAACTTTGAAACACCAAGAACATCATAATTTTGCAATGGGTTTACTCAAAGGAGCAAATAAGTTACCAAATATCTTATTTTACTATTCTTTTGGTATAGATAGTTTATCTTCAATTGTAGGCTTTCATAATTTGGGTCTTTTCAATCAATCCAATAGATGGTTTGATCAGACAATTGATCACAAAAACACTCTTTGTATGTCAGGAACTATCTCCTGGATATTTTCAATCCCCTTAGTCCACGGTCCTTCATGGAAGGTTTTTGAATATCACACACCTCTATTTTCTGTTGACAAGAGCTCAATATCATCCTCAAATCATTCTCCAAAGACATTTTTAGAAGTCAAGTTTCCTAGGAAGGTGGCAGTTGATAACAGCATTAAGGTAGTTACATACCCCGAAACGAGGCATCTGGAAGTATTTTGTACATCATTAAAATGAATTCGTAGTCCAAATTTATGGAGTCAATGCTTCGGCCTTCGCAAGGATGCCAATTTGAGCAAGATTTTACTACTTGCTTCTTAATGTACTATTCAAGGGAATGGCAATTACAAGACGGGTGAAGATAGGCCAGAGAAGAGAAACCCAGTTGGATTTAATTTGCTATATGGTTTGTTTGGATTTCAATTTTTTAGTAATGGGAGCTGGATTCAGTGGGTATAGGCGCCAGAGTGAAAGGGATTTCACAATTTCACTGTCTTCTTGAATACAACTGTTTGAGCATCTCTAGACATTATCTTTGATGGTTATACTAGATATGATAATCTTGATGACTACTCTAATGCTCCATATCAATATGTCCTTTCTTCATTTACTTGCCCTCAGTCCCTGTGCTTTTTTTTATGCGATTCCATCGGATGGGTACTTTGTGTTTGTTTCTATTTTCCAACTGCCTTGAATTTGAAATAAAGACTTTTTACAAGGATAAATGCAGATTATAATAATATTGTGATACATCTTCCTCAGACCTTGCAAATAATTCTCGTATTACCTTTACCACCTTCTATTGGTTTCTTATGAGCCAATGTTAGGTACTGCATATGTATTTTGTCCTTTTTTTGTTGTTAGTATAATGTCTATTCACTTAATTTGGCATATATTGATTCTAAAATTGAGACTAGAAAATGATTGCACAGAGGAAGCTAGAACGAATGGTACAATTATTCTATTAAGAATTATGTGTATTTATATGCAATATATGGTAAATATTGACTATTGTTGAGAATAAATCCACATGTTTATGTGTTGCATGCCTCAAAATTACAATTGTGGCCTTTTTACTTGGCCGGAGTTAGTATGGTAGTTCTTGTATTTTTGAGCATACAAGATAGATGAGAGAGAATTTCAAATGGACTTGTATAATCACCGAGTCACATGATACAATGGGGTTGGTCTCATTCTATATCATTACTTTAATTAGTTATGCTACATTATATTTTTTAAATACCCCCTTGAATACAGTATCAATTTCCATTTCTCATATAATTAAGGATAATCACAAAATCTGAAATACATCCTTGTTCAAACATCAACATAAAGACATTACTTAGTTCTAAGACATCTTGTATGTGAAGTTTAAATTGGTAAGTTACTGAACAATAATTAAGATAAGTATTCATCACTCAATTCAATATCACTCTCATTAGAATCATTGTCTAGATCCATGCCCCATGATAGTGTTACAATTCTTCATTCTTGTTTCACAGTATGGGGGTTTTCATTTTTAGAACTAGTATGAAATCTTTGAAGATAGAGAAAATTCACATTTTGGAACTAAGAAAAATATTAGCTTATAAATGTAAATTATACATACATTTGTCCCCTTTTATGCTTTCAGAACATCAAATTTGACAGAATCAGTTTCCTCTGAAAAATATATTTTTTCTTGAATATCCTTGTCTTCTTTTAGTTTTACTACATCTAGGATGGTGAGCTATTGGAAATTGTTGGAAACTAATCTTCTTGGCCGTTGTGTGGATTAAAAAATTTCCTACTATATAGTAGCCTAAAAAATATGTTGTATAGTAGCTTGAAACATGATTTTCTCACAAAATCAAAGAATTTTTATTTTCGTAGATACTTGATTCCAAACTCTTATGTCTCTTCTGACAACCCTTGATTCATGACAGTGAACAAATTTGATTCAACTTGGGTTTAGCTATGGTAGCATGTGGGATTTTCGACTATGCAAGGAAAATAATGGACAACATTAAAGCCTTCAAATTTGCAAAACCATAAAAGCTTTGGAAAAGAGCATTTGGAGAATCATAAAACATGATGTTATCCCCATTTATGAACCTAAACTTTGAAAGTGGTTAGGGTAGGTGTATCGCCATAAAGTGGATCTGACTAACTGGCAAGGCCTATGACAAAAATTTATTTTCGGCTTTACCAACCCCTCCAAGATCTAATCCTTAGGTGCCTTTGCTTCAAGCATTCCTGGATGAAATGGAAAATATCCTTGCAATGTCCCTTTCTTCATCTAAGATCACCTTGACCAATGCGTTAGCACCAAATTTTTATTCAAAGCTTCATGTTGTCTTATTGCTTCAGGTATTGTTGAATGAGATGTAGAACTACAAGCCCCTTCATTTCTAGCAAGAGTCTGAAAAATTACAGAAATTTTTCTCCTCTATGTGCTATGTTTCAAACTAGATCAGTGTCTGCATTATACAAATTTTAGATGTCTTTTGCTATTCTTTTCACGGTAGGATAGGAAAATAGAGGTAGCCAATAATATTCTTTCTCCACCCAAAACTATGATAGTTTTGTTGCCTATGCAATTCATTGTGGCTGGTGGAGGAAAGTAGGCCTCTTGCCTTAAATGAGAGAGCCCTGGTTTAAAATGACTAGAGGTGCTAGTATTCCCATACATCCATGTGTCACACTCTTATCTTCTTCGAAGATGGAGTGGTTTGAATTATCTCTTAAATATATTTTAATCCCAAATATTCTTCTTAGTTACCTATCTAGTTCCTAATCTTATTGAACCATCTTCTTACACAGGAAAACCTTATTACAATAATCTTTGCAACATGAACCTTAACTTCATTCGAGAGATCCTGAATATTCCAATATCTAATACACCATTTATTTGAAACGCGATTATTGGAGGGGAGAGTCTCTTCCAATATTGAACGTATCATTTCCTTAGTTAGTACTTAAGTTATTCCCTCAAATGGAGCCTCAAATTCAAGTGTTGTTTGTTATGCTGATGGAGAAAGATTAAATGATGTTATCTTTGTGATTCATTATTACCCCATCATTTCTAGATCTACCTTCTTAGACATTAGTTGCCCCATAAAGATTTAGTATGAACCTGTTTGGAAGAGTCAAGACAATTTGAGCTTGAAACCAAGCTTGTGGGAAATTGAGCTACATAAGCCACCTAGAGTGAAACATAGATTTTGAGAGACACTTTAAATTATGGTTGCATTGCTCTGAGGTAGACTTGGACTCTTGGGGTCAACTCTAGAGAAAGATTTGAGCTTAGAATGTATATATGATCACGTGTTGAATACAATAATTTTCACTCTCTTGAAATCTCATGTTGACATATGTAGGTTCCAAGTGTCCACTCTCCAAGGGACTTTATGTATTTTTATTTTTCAACATGCCACATGTTTTTTTTCTTGCATTGACCATCATGATTACGCGTTGAAACATCATACATACTCCAAAGTAAAAAATGTACTCTTGAGACTTACTATGTACCTATTTTCTCTCCTTCAATGATTAGAGATTTAGTAGCTCGATCTATTAATGCTCTTTTTGTTTTCCTTTTTGTTGTATTATAGGTTTAGAAATTTTGTTGTATGATAGGTTTGTTGTATGAGAGTGGGTTCCAAATGCCCACCCTATAATATAACTGATGCTTTTTCATTTTGCAACATGCCACTTGATTCTTTTATCTAAATTGACCAGCACTGATATCCATTCAAAATTTGTACATACTCCAAAGTAAAAAATTTGTTATTGAGAAATACTATATTTTGTCTCCTTCAATGATTAGAAATTTAGCAATTGAATCCATTAAAGCTTGTTTTGTCTTCCTTTCTATTGTATCATAGGTTTCTTACTAATCCTTGTTATTTTTGTTTTTAGTTAGTGCATGTAGATCATAAGCTCTATCTTTCAATAATCAAGGATACATGATGTTAATTTGTGACTTTGGTTGAACATATTTAGTATCCGTAAATAAGTTTCTCACAAACAAAAGAAATGAAAAAATTGACTATACAACACAACTTTTTGATGGGTAGCATTTTGGCATGACAATAACAATAACTAGAAGACTCTATATTGAATAAAAATTTCCATTACTATTATTTTTATAGATGTTTTGCAGAAAAAATTCGTCACATCAATGGTTTGAATATTGGAACTCATCACTTATTGCCTTTCCCAAGTTAGTTGATCATAATTTCCCTCACATATTAGCATGAGATTAGACTATTGCAAACAAAAGGATGGGGAACACGGTTTTTTTCTTTTGGTTTGAATCCTTCATGTCAATGATAGGAATATCATCTTTGGACTGATGGATTCCTTTCATAGTTAAGCTGCCATGATTAGGGAATCTAATCCATCAAAAGTCACTTAGGGATGGCACATGTCCCATCAACATGAAATAGCCCCTTTCAAAGGCTATCGGCCTATGAGGTGCAAGCATGTCACGAGTGAGATTTGAATCTATATGGGGAGAATAAAAACATCTACTTTTAGACATCCAAGGTAGATATCAATGGCACGGGGAACATAATTTGCCTTCCACATAATTATAAATGATAAATGACCATTTTTGTATTTCTGATTTGTGTTTTTCAATAATCTTTTTTTCCTAGTAAGTTTTAATTTAGTGGGAATTTTGTAACTAAATGATAGAGTTGTGTTGGTAAATAATGCAAGTTTTCTAGTGTTTAGTTATGTCATGGTTAAATGTTCATATTATGCATTAATATTGTGGTAAGATGCTATGCTTCTATACAATATTCATCAATCGTTATTTGTTCTTTGAATTTTTTTGGATGATTTGTAGTTAGACTTGAGTTTGCAATATATTGAGGTGTTATCTAACTTTACTCATCATCAAACACTTCTTCCATTATTTGTAATTGGTATGAGCTTTACAGGTCAACCATGCAAAATTTCTAGTGTAATTTTGTATTTTTTCTTGTACAAGACTTTAGTCAATATGATAAAGATTCTTATTTTAACTAGAATGACACTGAATTTATTTGATAAATTTACTTGATATATTTACATTCTCTGACTCTTATTTGCAAAAAAAAAAATCCTCACTCTCCACTGTAGTCTAACAACTAAATATTGAGCCTATGATGTGCTAATCGTGATCATTCAATTCATACAACTTCATACAACCCTGAAATATTACACAAAATAATGTACGAACTATTGCCTTCCACATTCCCCCTAGTCCTCCTATCGGTGTTCCTTTGCACCTGTCAATGAAATTTCTAGTTTTCATTGGAACGTAGAGTTATTTCCTTGTATCTATGCAGTTGTATCCTTGAATACTCATGCTTGGTGTGGATTTGGAAGTATTTGAGTGCCCCTTGGATATTTTGTTGGTGTAACGGACCTTAGCCAAACTTTGGGCTTATAATTTTCATGTTTGTTTACTGATTGCATTTTAGGATCACTGTTAATGAGTTGTATTTTGACATCTTGAATTAATTAATAATGATAAACATTCTCAAAAAAAAAATCAAGCCCATATCCAGTAGGATTCAAACATGTAGCTCATTATTCATAATTCCATCATATATACTCATTTTTTTTTACTTTTTAGGATGAAAATCAGATTTTTAGAGGCATATTTTTATGTTGTCACAATAGATTTACATGATCCACAATGTGAGAAATCAAGCTTTGGTGTAATTGTAGGTTTTAGGTTTGATAATTATATCTCATTTATAGGCTATGAATGTATTGAAAGTTTCACTTCTAAGTGAGTATTCAATTGAACATATTATCTTATACGTAACTAATTTTCCCTCCACCTACTTTTCATAGCTTCCATAACCATTAGGTAAGGACTTGCAACTTTGATGCTATTTTGCTTGTTTAGTAAAAGGTTTTCCAAGACATTACAATGTTTTATATTTTATTGAAAGCTATATAATTTACAACTTATAATGTTTCAAGGTCTAATTTTTAAGTGTAGTTCTTAAAAGGGTGCTAGCTCAATGGAAAAGCACCTTCTTTATAAGTAGAAAGTTGGTGGTTCGATTCCATCGTGCCCTGATATTCATATGGAATGGAAACAACCAATTTTTGTGACAAAAGTGACATTTTTTTATCCTCATCGAAATATGAAATGGTCACGGTCAATAAACAATACAATATATGTGCATCAATAGTGACGGTCATGAAAGGTCCATCACCACAAATTGTTGTTGTTCATATCAAATATTGATGGTCACTATTTGTCATTATACTATTATTTGTAACAAACTTTTACTGTCACCAGAATGCTTGCACTTTTGGTGATGCGGCCTTTGTTGACATTCAATTTTTGGTGACAAAGACTCTTTTGACCATCACCAATGAGCTTATGGTGACATTTTTTGACCCTCACCAAAATATGAAATGGTGATGGTCAACGAATGTCACCACATATATACATCAATAGCGATGACCATGAAAGATCCATCAAAATAAATTTTTATTGTTCAAATGAAATGGTGATGATCACTCTCTATCATTATAATCATTATTTGTGACAGACCTTGAATGTCACCACAACACTTATACTTTTGGTGATGGCAGCTTTGGTGAGGTTCAGGTTTTTAGTGACAAAAGTTAAGGCCTATCACCATTGCTTATATGAAATGGTGATGGTCACTATCTATCATTATAGATCATTATTGGTGAAAGAACTTGAATGTCATCACAACACCTATATTTTTGGTAATGCCACCTTTGGTTACGTTCAGTTTTTTGTGGCAGACACTCTTTTGACCGTCACCAATGAGCTTATGCTGACATATTTTGACCCTCACCAATGTATTTTTCTATTGTAGTGAATATAATTGTGATTATGACACAATTTGTTCTACTAAACAATAAAATCTACCAATATAACAAGAAATGGTGACATGACAACTTGATGCATCTCCTTGTTGTTGTAATTATCCACATTTATTTTACATGCAATATTCCAAAGCTAGATTTTGTTGTGAAAATGAAGTCTGTACAAAGAACAAATGCTAACTATCCAAAAATATTTGTGTTGGGAGAATCAATTAATAAGTGGTAGACGAAACGAATATGTTGCATCGTATCTCCTCAATATATTTATTATCTAAGTAAAATTATTATCACTATTGTTTGTAAACTCGAATGTCAATGAGTGATCAAAGAGCGATATTGAGTGTGGTTTTCATTGTTTTTGTAATAGTGTGACAAAATGTGTACTTGACTTAATTAGCTGTAGAGATAGGAAGATACACATTATTTATCTCTAGGTCCAGCAATTTCCTCAGTCTTATTCCACGCAACAAATCTGCATTGCTTAATACTAAAATATTAGCAATAAAAACCTTTAATGTGAATTGTCACTTTCCACACATTAAAAGCTTCGTCTGCATAGTAAACTTCTTATACACTTCCAAAAAAATTCCTTATTTGAAACATATTTAGAGATATGATCATAAGCATAAAGATATATCATGTGTGAACGAAGCTTTTCACATGTTGTTATGCAGAGCATGCAACACAAAACATGCGTAGTTTAGCACAAGAATGTGGGCAACGTATGCCCTCAAAACCACACCCAAATTTAATATTAATGTGGTTTTTATACATAATCGCTTAAATCATTGTAGTTATAACTAAAATATGAGCAACAATATTAGCAGTTATCAAAAAGTGCATATATCAGCTTGCACAAGATCTTGAACAAACAAATATTCGAAATATTTGAAATATTTACAATAAAATTATTAGAAATAGCTTTGTATACGTAAAAATGTACTAAAATAACTACTTTATCTAGTATACTCTATCCATCTGCTAAGGTAGAAATGTGGTGAGAAATTTAGATCCAACTTAATTAGTTGTAGAGACAAATATATACACATTATTTACCATACATTAAAATATCCCTCGACAAAATCGACTTTATTTTCACTTCCACCTAAATTAAAATATTATTATTGAGATGGGAAGTACAATAGGCTACACAAGGCATTGCATAGAGTGACTTTTACAAATTTCTAGATTATATTGTCTGAATGTTTATCGAGAATGGGGTATGTGTGGGAGAATGAGGAATATTATCATGTTTCAATGTGTGGAGCTTTTATCATGCGGATTATGAATTTTTTAGTGTTATGTATCTTATAAAAATGATTAATATCATTAGTATCCATTGTGCGGGGTCATCCATAGGGTATTTTTCCAATGTTGTGATTTGTCTAGACCATGTAGCCTTGATATTCCCTGTTTTTTTGTAAGCTAACGTGGAACCATTCATATTAATTTGAGTTAGAACCTATACATGCATACAGTGGCCTCAACCCACCCCAAAGGGAAACCGGGCCTATTGGCCACCTTAAGTTTTTAAATGCCATCAAGAAACAAAAAATACTTAGTTTGCTTGTCCAGGCTAAATATACTAAACATTCAAAGAGACTGTTAATGTTTCCTATCTGCATTATAAAATATAACAAAAGGAGAACAAGCTCTCAGCATCCTAACTAAGAAAAACTTTATATATAACTCAAAATATCAGTTTGCGACGGCGCCCGGCTATTTGTCTTCTTCCTTTGCTCCAGGAACGAGCTTCTTTATCTATTGCTGAATCTCATCAAGCTTTCTATCCTGCATAAGAAGGGTTATCTGAAGTGTTCATCTCTTTTTTCAGATTTGGGATTCCCTAGGCCAATTCTGCCATCTCCATAGCAACTTGTTCCATAACTTTTGCCAATAGCCTCTTCATTACCCAATATACATGGAGAGCCTTCTTGCACAGGGACATGCGACCTCTGGTGTTTCCTGGGTCTGGAAATAGATACTCCCAGTCTTCCATTTCGGGCTCTAATTTCTCCTATGTGGCCTCTTCCTCTAGTTGTTGGATTATCTTCCGAATATCTGCATTTGTTTCTTCATTATATGCCCTCTCTGCATACTGTACCTGACGCTTCAGCGTTTCCCTACCACATATTTTTCCTACCGGTGGTGGGGAGCTCTGCTCCTGGTTTATAGCCTAAAATCCTCTCCCTCTGCCTCTACGGCCACTTCCCCTTCCTGCGCCAGCTTTATTGCCCTCCATTACCTTGCTTCCTTGGCCAGTTATGCCTGAGGGGGCTCCAAGGTAGCCTTCCTACCTCACCCTCTGGCTTTCTTTTCCCAATTCCTTGCCTCTTCCAGTTGCATGTCCTGAGGAGGCCTCCCTTTCCCCATTTCGCTTCTCCTTGTCTGCACTTGATAGCCCTGTTCTAGGTTATACGTCTCCTCTCCTTCTTTTTTCCTCTCCGTGCCCAACTGATTCTATTCCATTGCTTCCCAGGAGTCGACCATATTTCCTTCCTTCCCCGTAACGCTTCCTCCCCTGCTTGTACCAGTCACTCCCTTCCTCAGATTTCTCTCTGTTGCATTACAATTGGTTTTTCCAGGGATGGGAGGTTGACCCTTCTACTGTCTCCTCCCTGCTTTATTTCTTGCTCTGGTTTCCAAATCCTTACTCTTGTCCACACTCACACTGAGGGCATTACCTGCATTCCTATCCTTATGCCCCATCCCATATCCAATTCCTTTATCTTTCCATCCTTTCCTATTCTGTTGCACCACCTCCCTGTGTCGCATGCATTTGCCATAATCTCCCACTCCTCCTCGGCTTAGTTTTGTGCCAATTAACCCATGTCCCATCACTAGAGCATTGTCTCTTGCACCATATCTAGCCTTCATTGCTCCATCTTCGCTGCTCTTTACAATTATGCCCAGTCTGTCAACCATCCTGTCTACTTGCATAATTCTCCGAGTGTAAGGTGGCTTATCATAGCCCCTCCCGGCCATCACACTAATCATCCTCGTCGCTGCCATTTTCACCCCGATCGGGGGTAGCCTTGATATTCCTTATTAGATATAATCATTTAAATAATAATCTAAGCATAGACAATGTTCTTAAGAAAATATGATTTATTTAATACTAAATAAAGTATTAACTATAAAAAACTTTTGTGCTCATCCACACTTGTGGACATACGCCTAATTATTTACAATTAAAATATTATGAATAATATAAGCATAAAGTATTCATTTTTAATACTAAACTATTGGCAATAAAAATCCTTTAATTTGAACATAGGCTAAAAAGCATTATGCAAAAAAAAGTAGTGAAATATTCATAGAAACAAAAACAATCGTACAATGAAAGATTGAAATCTTCTTCCACATAATGGACATTTTAATTATTATCTAGGGAAGGAGTTGTCTAGGGATGGTTATTCGTGTGCAGAGGTTATGTAGAGAATAAATGAATGCATTGAATTTGTAAGGGATGAGGAAAATGAATAGGAGCCTTTTATTTATAATGCATTTTGATATTGGTTTTAATTCAGGTGGTTGAAAGAAAAAGTGCATATAATGGAAGCTTAAGAACATAAAAGACAAAATGACTGGCTGGGAAGACAAAGAATTGTAGGCCCGAAATAAGATGCTACAAGGTCATTTTCCATATGTGTCACTAAGTAGCTTCTATTATAATCAATAATGGTAAGCTAGTCCAGTATGCTCATACTTGATGTCATACCAAAGAATTACCCTAATAGCTTAAGCATATGATCCATGGTAGAGTGATCCTTTCCTATTCATAGTATTGATTCACTATATTTCCATAGCTAATTCAGGCGTGTTGAATAATGGTGTTGGGAAAAATATTGGGTGGGTGTGAATAAGGATTTTAAACTCACTTCAACTTTTCAATTTCATATTTTGATTTATGTATTATACTTTCATTCACGAAACTAGTGTATCTACACTACTAAGGTGGAGAAAAATAGTGTATATCTAGTTAACTAAATTTTCATACATTTCATCACCTATTCATCTTTAACCAATGCATCATTACTTCATTATTCATTCATTAATCATAAACTATGATAAGTAAATAACATATATATCATCAACACAAAAGAAACATATCGACACACGTGAACACCAATATTTTAGGTGGAAACCCAATGTCGGCAAAAACCATCGTTGTTGTGCTCTCTGTCTTCTTCTAATATTATTAACAAAACTTATTACAATATTGTACTAGTATAGACTCATACTATCATGCAAGAACCCACTTGTAGCAGGAAACAACCTTCTCTCAATCTCCAGAAAACACTTGGAGGGAGCTACAACCCCCTTATCGCGTTTACTGGTTCCTACTAAAAGGGAGAACCTACCCCTTCAAAAAATTTACCAACTAACACTGGAAGGAAGATCTAACTCCATCATTGAAGGACCCAACCTTCTGCACCACTTGTGGACAATGTTTCATAATATCTCATTGTTGGGATAGGGTTCGTAGCGTAAATTTTGGGTTAGTTTAATCAGTTTTTGTCAAGTTTTTTGTAAAGAATGTAAAGTCTCCACAACATGGGTAAGCAGAACTCATAGCTATGTAAGAGTCAAAGGGAATTTAGCCCCTTGTACAGGTAAGTGATAGGATGGCTTTAAGACTCATCCATAGGAAGCGAGTCATGGTATTGTAATATAAAGGCTATAAATATTTGTGTCATAGAAAGTATAGGAGAAGAACTTTTGGGTGAAGAACAAGTGAAAAGGGAAATGATAAGGAAGGAAAGCTTCGTTTTCATGTACTTAGGAGAAAGGGGAAGGCTCGTCCAGCTGAGTGCGTGGAGACCTTGGAAACTCCACAACTAAGTGTGTGCACCCCTGCAGCTGGGTGTGCAGGGTGGAAGAGTCTGTAAATTGAATGTTGAATATAATAAAGACTGATTTTGGACCAAATATATTATATCTATGTCTTGTTCTTATTTATGTTAACTTTATGCATCACCACTTAATGATCTATTTTCTATAAAACAAAGTTTATTCTTTGGACAAATATGTTAGATCATTAATACTCATGCACGAAAAGTGTAATAAACCGTTTCAAAAGGATATTAGATAGATCTAGTAATATAGCTGCTCGGAATGGGTAGATCTACGAGAAGGAATATCTAAGGTTGTTACTTACCAAGCGAAAGTTGTGAATATACTTCTTTTAGGCCTAAAACGAATGTTTGTATCCATTCGCAAAGGTGTGGGAGCTGTTCGGATAGAGCTACAGTAGTGGACCATAAGAAGGTATAAATCTGCATGAAAGTTGATCTGAGCCCTAAGGGCTTCAAAATACATATCACATGGTCTCTAGATGTAGAAACCTAGTTCCATGGAAAATTTTATTGGATAATATTCGCAAGTGGGCTAATTTTCCATGCTTTTTCCAAAAATAAGATTCACCAACTTCCATTTTTTTTAAATTGATTCACCGAAATTTTATAGTATGAAATTATTTTTCCCTAAAAATAACCAAAATTTTATATATACTAATATAAAATAATTAGAAACCTTAATTTTTTTACAAAAAAATCTTCAAAAATTTTACAATTTACATATTACGAACTAGTAAGATTCGCCAAGGTTTCTAAACTTTAAGATAAACTTCCATCTTTAGAATTTTCCTTGCCTAGTTTTAGCATACCTCAATACTACTTTGGGTGAGACTACAACCTCCGTTATGTAGGTTGTTGCAGAAAGGCACAAAAGTTAGGGTTTTTTCAGTTGGCGTGAATAACTCTAAACCTAGGTGAGCCCCCCTTAAGCCAACAAATTGTTCTGTTGCTAGGACTAGGATCTATCTAAGAGATGTCTGACAAATGGTTTCCTACAAATAAAGAGATTAAATAGTGGATTGATGAAAAAGTGCACACGTTTGTGGCTCAAGAGAATAGGAGCCCTAAATTATCTAAGGAACATCGGTTTTAGAAATATTTATACACAGATGAAACTGAAGCATTCTACTATATTTTCCCTCAAATACTACATGAATGGTTGTGTAAATTGGTGGATGGTCAAGGGATGTGGAGGCTTCATGGCCTTAGAGTGTGGACTCTGGAACTTGTATGACATCTCGGAGCATCAGGAAACAATATCACTTAGGCCTTGGATCATTGGATTCATTGCACACTTAAAAATTTTGTGACTAAGTTCGTGATGGATATAAATATCAACTATAGTGAAGTGAACACAGGCTCTTCAATGGACTGCAAGGTAAGTATTTGAAATCATTGAAAATGTGGATTAAAATGGTGTTATGTGAAATAGGGTTATGCAGTTACCTTGATTTTTTGGGCTATGTGAAGTGGTAAATTTTTTAGAAGAAATGAAGGATCGAGCTCAGAGTACAATCCACTCTTTCAAACCCCTTCAAGTGATGATGAAGGGATGGTGTTGACTACACTGCGAAGTGAAGTACATTTGATTAATCAGGGTATCCCGAAGGTACCTCATCTGTCCACTCCTCCTCCACCTCCACCTCCACCTCATATGCCAACACGTTCACCTACACCTCCACTACGACCATTCAACATGGCGAACATGATGAAGATGCTGGTTTTTAAAAGGATAGGGAGAGAAGACCCCGAAAAATTCTGGTTTGTTGCAAGAGTTGTATGGATGACATACTAGATTAAAAATCATAACATCAAGAAAGTGTGGCTACTCACAACCTTACAATATCAAGCATTGACATGGTACATCAAGTATTGCACTGAAAACCCCATTGCGACGTTGGAAGAAACCCAACAAGCTCTAAACAAGGAGTTTAGGAAACCTAAGTTAGAGGCCTAGTCGGTGACTGAGCTTAAAGAAATTTGACAAAATATAGATGAGACACCGTAGGATTTCGATCAAAGGTTGAAATCCCTGATTAGGCAAGATAATAAGGTGATTAGAGATTCACAACATTGAGACTGGTATATCGCGTCACTCTTGCCGCACTTAAGATTGTCGATGTCACAACAAAATACAGAAATCCAAGAAAAAGCCTTAGAAATCGTGATAAGGCTAGAAACCTCACCCATACAAGATACAAACCTTGGAGTGCGACATATTCAATTACAATTGGAAATCTTGCACTTACAATTGCAGAGCCTAAATAAAGGAAAGGTAGCCCAGCCGAAGGTGCGTGCTAAAGTCTGGTGCTTCAAATGCAAGGGCCATGGGAACGATAAGGACCATTGCCTGGTTTCTAAGAACTATCTTATTGGGGGGAGCGTGTTCCCTTGAAACCAGAGAATAAAGTTGTGTTGAGTGCGGGATTTGTGCCATGGTATGATATTTATTAAGTTACAGGACAACATGCGTCTCATAATAGTCATTTTCCACTAAAGTTTGTACAGACCCCTCAGTAGTTGTTTTGGAAATTTTGTAAATTTGTAGGTCATGAAGAATGTAATTGTAAAAGTTATGAGCTAATGATGGATAGAACCCCTCCCTACCAAATGCAAGCAAAAAGCTGGCCTCAAGATCATGGCGCAGGAGCAATGCATAGAGGATTCTAAGGTCGAGCATGGGGAAGAGGAGGTAGAGCTGGCCAAGGACATGGGAAGATAATTTTCCATAACTGTGGCGAAGCCGGACACTTCGCTTGAGATTGCCCAAACTCCACACATCCATCATGTCATTATTGCAGGCAATTTGACCATGTGATAGAGGAATATTTGATCCTTATGGAAAAGATGCAAGAAAAAAAGACACAACCCCAGTAGCCTACACATAACATCCAGATGATGAGAATGGAGCCACGCGAAGAAGATCATAGCATCAATATAGTAACAACAAGTGGGATGATCGCTAGTGTAGATAAGGGTAAGGAGTTTGAGACCGATGGGTGGGTGGAAACGGTTGCTGAGAAAGAATGAGGATTTGACCTTAATCAAGCTAAAGAGACCTTCATGGAAGTAAAGAAGAACTTCATTGAGGCCTCCACCTCAAGAAGCAAGGAGAAAATTCAAGAAACTAGTATGACACAAGAAGTAGATCCTTCGGTATTAGCTACTTTTCTAGAGACATGTATGAAGTTACTACGTAATAAGAAATAAGTAGAAGGGATGCGAGAGCTAATCAAAAAATGGATGAATAAAGAAAATACCACTGTTGAATAGCGCATTGTGAGAAAAATTGGTAACCATAATAAGCAAACGGGGCACAAGATGAGGCTGACTACACAGATAGGCGAATAGGAAATGGACCAAGTCATCCTAGATTAGTGATGCGAATGCATTTTCATGATAGATGTTGCAAAGGATGGGGAGACTTACGCTGTAGTGGTCTCCTATTTAGTTGCACATGGAAAATCAATAGAACATTATTTTGATGGGGTGCTTATATGGTGTAACTTTAGACATTGAGGGTGCAAGAGTGCTGGCTGATTTTGAGGACATTGAAATAGTGGATGATAGTAACATGTACACCACGCTACTAGGGATTGACTAGGATTTTTATATGGATGTGGTAATCAACTTGAAAAATTGGAAAATGACGTTTGACATGAAGGCGCTCAGGGTTGTAGCGCCACTAGACCCTGCTGACGGAGCACATTATAGTAAACCTGTTCATGGTTTTGTGGAAGATGATGATGATCTTGAGAAAATATACAAGATCATAGCATGAAAAAAATATTGGATCAATCCTACGACCAATGGATGAATTACATGGGACAAGAGTAGTTCCAACACCTGATACTTAAACAAAGAGCTTTAACACTCACATAATCAGTTCCATGAAGTATCTACCCTCTGCTGCAATATGATGACCAATCACTATGGTGTGTCTCAACTGAGGTAAGGAAGCTTCAGCATTATGATGGTTTGACTAATGTGGATTTGTTTTTAGATGAATTTGAAAGGGACCTGAAGAACATCACCTCTAAGCACTAGAGTTAGCACTGCACGCTATGCTTGCCCGTTGGTGGGGTATGCACAAGGAAAGCTTCACTGGATGGAAGGAATAGAGAAGAATAATAAGATTACGGTTTGGGTATGCTAATACCCGAATGATAGAAAAATATGATGGGAAGGATGATCTACATGATCATTTGGCATGATGAACTAAGGCCTGGGGTATGGAACCATGACCAGAATGAGTGCACATTTTTTGTCATAGCCTAGATACAATCCCAATGAACTGCTATTTTGAAACGGAGGTTTGCCATGGGAAAATTGAATGGGATATATTAAGAGAGAGTTTATTATTTAATTTCATCTTCGACGATGGGTTTGAATGCATTCATGAAGCACTGCAAGAGATAAAAGCATCCATATTTAGATCACTTAAAGGATCGGTCGAATGGGCTCAAATAGATTGGAGTACACAGTTGCACCATGCACGGGAATGTCACAATGTGAGTGTTCAAGAGGAAGAAGAAGACCCATAGAATATTAGCATTCTAGAGACAAAAGGATAGCATGAAGTTGAAGGATCAAAAGAATAAAACCCAGAATATTTATTGAACAAGTAAATATTGAACCTGAAGCAAAGCCTAAGTTCATAAATATAGGAGACTATTGGGACGAAGATACAATCGATAAGGTGGATGAACAACTACACTAATAGAACAACTACACTAATACTAGGACCTATTTCCAATATAGTTTACATATATGAAGGGGATCATTGGAGATGTTGGTGTTATGAGGATTACGTTGAAACTAGATGTGAAGCTTGTCAATTAGAGACCTTATCGGCTAAATCCAAAGTATAAAGAAAAGGTGTGTCAAGAGAGTGACAAGATGCTAGATGATGGTATTGTTGAACCAGTAGAAGTATCTAATTTCGTAAGCCCAATGGTTGTCCAAGAGAAGAAACAGAAAGGTGAAATTAGGATAGGTGTAGATCTAAGAAAATTAAATGATGCATGCATGCCCGATCTGTTTCCAACACCATTTACAGATGAAGTATTAGAGAATGTTGGAAGATAGAAAGATTATTCATTTACTGATAGGTTCTCATCATACCATCAAATAAATATCGCATTGGAAGATAGAAGCAAGACAACCTTCACAATGGAGTTGGGTTTCTTTCAATATACAATAATACCATTCATATTGAAGAACGCGCCTGCAATCTTCTCCCAGGTAGTAATTGCAGTGTTTAAGGAATTTATTCATAAATGTTTGGAGGCTTATTTTGATGATTAGACTATGTTTGGGTTGGTGAAGCACCATGTTGCGACTCTATGCCTTGTGCTGGATACATGTCAAAGGTATCAGATTACACTGAATTTGAAGAAGTACATATTTTATGTGCCCTTCCAAATATGTCTTGGCCATATCATATGTAAGTGGGGATTGATGGTGGACCTTGCGAAGATCGATGTGATTGTGAATTTGGAAACTCCTAGGAATGTGAAATACTTACACGCAACATTGGGGCGCACTGGGTATTATAGGAAGTTTATCAAGGTGTATGCTCAGATAAATACACCGATGGAAAAATTATTGAAGAAAGATGTGATGTTTTGTTGGGATGAAGAATGTTAGCACAGTCTAGATGTCTTAAAGGAAAATATTGTGACTGCGCCTATTTTGGCGTTTCCAGACTAAAAGAAAGAATTACATGTGCATGTAAATGCTTCTTGTATTGACCTGGGTGCAGTATTAACACAGGCATGAGAAGGAGAAATTGATCATCTGATAGCCTTCCCAAAAAGAAAGTTATCAATGTCTGAGAAGAATTATTTCACTGTAGAGCGCGAAGGGCTGGCGATGGTCCACATGTTGCATAATTTTTGGCATTATATTTTGGGTGAACATTTTAAAATGTATGTAGATCACTCCATGTTGAAGTACCTGTTCAATAATCCTGCGTTGGGGGGGGGGAATCTACTGATGGTTACTTTTGTTTCAAGAATACGACTTTGAAGTGATTGTGAAGCCTATAAGTCTGAATGCAGGACCAGACCACCTGTCAAGGATTGAAATGGGCAAAGAACCAAATAGTTTGGAGGAAGGACTACCAGATGCGTAGATCTTTGTAGTGCATGTCATGGATGACCATTTCTCTCATATCATTCAGTTTTTAACCACTATTATAGCTCCAAAAGGATAATCCACTCAGCAGAAGAAGGAATTAGTAGTTCATTCTGTAGATTTTTCAGTGATTTCAAGTCACTTGTATAAGATGGGAACAGATGAAAAACTGCAAAGACATGTTCCATAGTTAGAACACTCTAGTATCATCTCCGAACAACATGGAGGAGAAACAGGAGGACACTATGTAGGAAAAGAGAGTGTGCATAAGATTTTGTGTGTTGGGTTATGATGGCTGACATTACATAAGAATTCTAAGGCATATTGCAAGGCGTGTGATGTTTGCCAAAGGATGGAAAGCCTTTGTGATAAGAAAAATTGCCATTAAATCCTCAGGTTTCATTCTAGGTATTTCATAACTGGGCTATTATATTCATAGGCCCGATACAACCATCAACAAAAAACATGGGTGCGCAGTATATTATTACTGCAACGGAATATTTAAGTAGATGGCAGGAAGCACAACTAGTGAAGGATTGTACAGCTGCCACCACCACGAAGTTTTTGTTTGGATAAGTCTTCACATGGTTTGGATGCCCTAAGGTGTTGATAAGTGATAGGCTTACACATTTCTTGAATGAAAAGATCAGTGCTATTCTTGGAGAATTCTAGGTATACCACGAAAACAACATGCCCTATCACCCACAGGTGAATAGGATGGTGGAAGCATTTAACAAAATATTGGAGAATGCATTAACAAAGGTTTGTAGCAAGCAGAGTAATGATTGGGACATGCACGTACCATTAGTTCTATGGGCATATAGGATGACCTACAAGAAGTTGACAAGCCAAACACCATATAGGTTGGTATGTGGGATTGAAGCAGTGATGCTTATGGAGTACATTGTGCCAAGCCTATGTATTGCAGCTTTAACAGAGATGGTGGATCACGAGAACTTTGAGGAATGACTCTTGTAGTTGATGGAGTTCAATGAGGACCACTTTCTTGTAGGATTTCACTAATAAGTGCAAAAGGAACATGACAAAGAATGGAATGATATGTATATTAAGTTGTGCACTTTCAAGGTGGATGATTTAGTGTTGCTATATGACAACAAATTCATGAAGTTTCTGTGGAAATTTCAAATGCATTGCTTAGGGCCATATTTTGTTAAGGAGATCACAGATGATGGTGCAGTTCAACTCACGAAGCTGAATGTGGATCCATTCCCTAGGAAAGTGAATGTAAGTAGGTTGAAGCTGTATACAAGGGATCCTAGCCCTGGGCAATGACTATATGGTTTAGGACAGTCTTAGCACTCCAGAAAATTGCAAGGAAGTGTGATACTTTAAATTACATTACCTGAAGAGGAGAAAACTATAATAAGGTGGTTGTGCGATGGAGGAAAGCAGTGTGACAGGTGAAGCTACAATGGATGAGTTGAACCATAGGGGAAGTACAACACAAATGATTCCAAAAATAGTCATTAGATTAAATATTCATGATCGGATGGAAAAAATCCCATTAGGAGGAGCATGTAGGTGACATTTATGGAGAAAATATTTGTATATCTGCCACCAAATATGCATTTATGATCAGAAAATGGAGGGAACAGTTGGATTTCAATTCAAAATCACCTATAAAAAAGGCATGTTGATGTGTCGAAGAACACTTTTCCTTCTATTGATTGTGTATGAGCCCTCTTGTTCCCGCTATATGAGTCAACATTTTTGGGAGGATTTAGCTTCAAGAATGATATTTAAAACCTTACCTAAGCGGAACCAAAAGATCATCCTTGAAAAAATGTTTGTCCTAGTCAGTTTCGAAGCCATTGTTTCTCAAGCAAAAGGCCCTGAAGTCGTATACATGGAAGCTACGCCCTCAATGCCTATGACACTGAGGTCACCTAGGATGAAGAAATCAGCTACCAAGGAGAAGCTAAAGAAACTTGTACCAATGAGGCAATCATTGAGGAAGAACCCGGAGGTTTGACCGAAAGAAAAGAAGGAAAAGGCGACGCAGTCGGAGAAAATAGTGTACTTGAAGGCAGGGGAACACCACGATGGAGTTGAGGAGTTAGATGCTAAGGATTCTAAGCCTATCAAATAGCTCTTGGTGTATATCCCTCTATAGAAAGAGAAGGCCAACGTAACCAGGGACCCAGATTCAGGCAAATTTGCAATCTCTACACCGTTGTTGCCAAAGGAAGTAGTTGTTGAAGGTGTGCTATTAGCATGCATATCGATGTTGAACATGGAGGATTGGGATCTCACCAACAACACAAAATTCCCTTACCTAGCTACTAATAAGTACCTGACAAACGTTTACTACAAATAAACTGGGGTCACAACACTCAAACCCATGAAATGGGTCAAAGGCGTTGAGCAGGCCAGATTACTACATATTCTTTGCATGCCACACCTCCACAAGTCGATCATCAACACTATGTGTGTGCTAGCTGATTGTTCTGGTGTATGATGTGTGCTTATGGCTTGGGGAACCTATCCCTATACCCGATATGCTCATTCATAGAATTACGAAGCTACCCTACAAAGCGGCGTACCTTAACAAGGAGTTTGGAGGGAAAAGGAAAGAAAAGGAGCTGGTGGATAAAATGAAGTCAGAGTTTGGGCTAATCGGTGCGGATATTCTATCTGCTTAATTCAAGACCAAGTGGTGCAGTTTGATGCCCATATTCTAGCCGAGAACATAATGATGAAATGTCATTTGGATGAAGTCCCAATGCTAGTAGTTTCGTTTGTTACACAGTGCATGACGGTGGTGCAGTACAACTAGGTAGAGTACTTATGTAAAGAATTCCTAGCGAACTGCAATGAAGAATATGAGGAGGGAAAGGTGTTTCATTATGCCTAGCTCATGTTTCTAATTGTATTAGTAACATGGTGTCTATCGGAGGATAGTTAGTTTCCTCCACAGGAAGAAGAATTACGAAAGGCAGTGAACTTCACTTCACTTTGGTCGACGAAGGATCTAGAGCGAATCATGGAGTCAAAGATTTTTTGGATAGTGGCTTAGATGGACCTATGCACACTGATAAGTTAGTGACCAAGGTTGTCTCCAACCTTGTTTAAGAAATTGAGGGCCTTTGTGAAGTTTAAGACTGACTTCCATAATGTATCGATCATAGTGAGGCAACACCCTAAGCATATATGACACAAGTTTCCATACTTACTTTTAGAAATAGATGTTCATGAATTTGTGTGATGTTAGCCAGAGTAGTGGCAACAACTGACAGATGTTGGTAAAAGTATCAATGAGGGTGGAGAAAGCTCTACTCCACAGACGACAACTACGGAAAAATGAACAGAAGCAACATAGGCCACTGTGTGGGCATTAGTCGAGCATAGAAAGAAAACAACTACTACTAAGGCAATTGTTGAATAAGAGCTCACTGAGAAAGAACATTCTAAGACAGATCACACTAACATAGAGGAAGTCAAAGCATTGAATTCCCAACATACTGAAGAATAGGAATTGTCTGAGTAGGGCAGAGACGTAGGGGAGGATGAGAGAACTTCCTTCACATTAAAGAAGCAAAAGTAAGCAAGTAATGTTCGAGCGAAGGAAGAAGCACAGATCAGATAAACAAGTGTGCATTGACTCAATGGTTGTCACAGAAGGGGAACTCGATGAAATTGGGGAAAATTCAGAGACACCACAACGGATCCGTGGCTGCAATTTGAGCAAAAGACATGCAAACGCTAGGGAGTGTCTAGAAGGATCTTCATGAGCTACAGATCCAAACAAGTATGATTCAAGTGACCGTAGCGCAAGTGAGTGGGGTGCAGGCGAGCTTGGCACAAGGGAGCGATAGAGTATTAGAGATGAAAAGGACTATGGACCTCAGAATCATCTCCTTACCAGATGGATCAGTTCAACGGAAACAAAGGAAGATCACACTCTATTGGGCATGATCAAAGAGATAGGGGTAAACTTAGCTACATTTCCACTTCAGGCCCTCCATGCGCTGAATCGGGGAACCTCAGACAAGATTAGAATCAGAGAGTAGCGCACAATTGCAGGTAATCTGCGAGGTTAAGGTAAACAATGAGAAAATATCCGTTGAGAAGGCTCGGGCCTTGAAAGGAAAAAATAGCTTGAAGCATGAAGTCAGAGCCTGGAAGCATCAATTACACAAGCATGTAGTTCAATCTAAGAATCAAATATTCCAAAATATTTCGTAGCTAGAACAAAGATTAGGTAATTGGCTATTACGGTTCATGAATCAAAATATGAGATAGGAAGAGTCACATTTGACTTCTAAATGAAGATATCAGAGTTATAGTTGAAGCTAGATCAGACTACTCCACTAGAGGTCAGGGAGCAGTGCAATGCAAGTATAAAGGAGCACATGACTACTCTGGAGAATGCAGTCAAAGTCTATGACTTCCTTTTTAACAATGCCATGGATTTATGGGACACTTTGTAGGAGGACCCAAACTTGGAAATACTAAGTAGGGAAATTAGAGAGGCCTAGTAAAGATATGATGAGATGAGGGTGATTGCGTGCACATTGGCACCAATCCAAAGCTTCATGTGCTTATAGGAAGGAAAGTTGATACAGGCACAAGTATAGGAGTTGCAACAAAAAGAATGAGTGTTAAAGGCTCAGCTTCAACCTTGGACAGAAGAGGCCAGCCAGATTTCTCAGACCATTCAGGAGAAACTGAAAGCTATGTAGTAGACTCATAGGACCATGTAGCTTGCAATAGAAGGACATATAGAAAAGTCAATAGAAGAGCTAGAGTAAGCTGTAGTAGAAGGCATCACGGAGCTGGAACAATTGAAGCAGAATTTCAGTGAGCTCCACCACAAAATAGAGAAGCTAGCTAAGTGACTCAAGGGTGAGTCACCATATTTGTGTTGGGGTCTGTTGGGATATGGTCCCTAGGGTCAATTTTGGGTTAGTTTAACTAGTTTTGGTGAAGCAATCTGTAAAGAATGTAAAGTCTCTTCGAAATGGTGAAGCAGATTGCACAAATAAGTAATAGCTAAAGGGGATTTAGCCCTTTGTATGGGTAAGTGATAGGATGGTTTCAAGACTTGCCTATAGGCTATGGGCCATGGTATTGTAATAGAAAGGCTATAAATATTTGATTCATGCGAGTATAGGAGAAGATATTTTGGGTGAAGAACAAGTGAAAAGGAAAGTGCTAAGGTAGGAAAGATTTTTTTTCCTATACTTAGGTGAAAGGGGAAGGCTCTTGCAATTGAGTGCATAGATACCTTGACAAGTGCGTAGCTGAGTGCATGGGCAACTACAGCTAGGTGCGAAGGGTGGATGAGTCTATAAATTGAATGATGAATCTAATAAATACTGATTTTGGACTGAATCTATTACATATTTGTCTTGTTCTTATTTATGTTAAGTTTATGCATCGCCACTTACTGATAAGGTTTCTATGAAATAAAGTGTAATCTTTGCATGAATCTCTTAGATCATTAATACTCATGCATGAAAAGTGTCATCAACTTTTTTCGCAAAGATATTATATAGATATTGTAATATAACTATTCAGAACGGGTATATCTACAAGAAGATAGACCTAGGGTTGTTATTTACTAAGAAAATGTTGTAAGTCTGCTTCTTTTAGGCCTGAAAATCTTGGTTGTAGACATTCGCAAGGGTTTTGGAGCCATTTGGATAGAGTTGCATTAGTGGACCATAGGAAGATATAGATCTATATGAAGGTATATCTAAGCCACAAGGGCTTCAGAATACATATCACATGGTCTCCAGATGCAGAAACCTAGTTCTAGCATCCCCAATACTGCTTTGGGTGAGATTGCAGCCTGCACTATGCCGGTTGTTGTTGAAAGGGCAAAAAGTTAGGCTTTTGTTGGTTGGTGTGAATAAACCTAAACCTGGGTTAGGACCCCTTAAGCCAAAAGTCATATTCGATCTAGCTGACTCAAAAATCAAACATGTGGGCTGCCTTTCATCATATTTTCAGACTAGACCCACTTCCTTTATTAATCTCAAACCAAGTAATAATTATGAAACCAAATACTGAATCAAATCATCCAATTAATGAACCAATTGAATCTCTATAACATGACTAGAGAAATCAATGAATCTCAACCAGCTATTGTAACCAAATCTAACCAATCATAATTGGATCACAACAACGCACAAACCTTCATAAATATACCAAGCCATACATTGTTAGTCATCATGGAATCCAGTTGGTGTGACTGAAAACCCTATTCAAACACACATCAAAATGTATACACTAATGTTCTAAATCATACTCGCATATGTACGCGCTTCCTTTGTATTACATCTGTTTAAATACCTTAGAATACTGAGCATTGAATCACCAATTATTGAACCATATATAGACCATTTCACTAATTATGGATCAATTGAGCTAAACACATATTACTGAACCAAACACAGATCACCATACTGTAGCATCATCACTAATCAACATCACATTAGACATTTCACCCAGTCAACACTGTCAAATACAGATCATCATAATAGAGACATCATCGACAAACATCAACATTCAGAATAGAACTGATCAAATGCCATCTACAAGTCATAATTCAAAACCTTAGTATATGTGCATGACTTCCACAAAACGTATCATCGTATCTATGCACTTACCATGCACAACACCTACGTACATCTCTCAACATATTGAAAAATACTTCGCAAAATATATATGTGATTACCCATAAGCATACATGTGTATGTATGTGACTAACCAGAGACAAACCTGTGTACATATCTGAAAAATTTCACTACCAACACAATTTTACTCTTTGAGACGATTATTGTCAGCATTACATACTTTATAATACTTCATTCAATTCACAACATCAATACAACCACAAATCTATCATTGTTAGCTACATAGATATTTCCAACATGAAAACCAATCAAGCATATATTTCAACACATATTCTGATATTTCATATCTGAGTCTTCTCCTTACTCCCTGGTGCACACCTATTTTTCCTTAGATCATGCATCAATTCACATTACTTGCACATGTAACACTTTGATCTCCATATCCTTATATAGCTTTAGCCTCAACAAATACCTTAGGCCAATCCCTTAGTAATGTCATTGGTATTCTTTGACGAGACCAAGCAATTGTCGTAACACTCATTACTGTGGGACAATAACATGGTAAAGACCCCTGGTATCCAGAGTACCATGGTGTGGATTATGTACATGACTTTTATTCATAGTACGTGTGTATGTACGTGACCCTTCTAAATATGATTCACTTATACTTTCCCAATCTTCATATTTTACATCCATATGCCTCTAAAATATCATTTCCCTATTCATCACTTCTATATAATATTTTTGAGCCTTCATAATCATCATGTTACCATAATGTTGACATATTTATCATGTAGGTTTCCATAAAGGAAAACACATTAGCCATAATGGCAACAAATGGTAGATGATGTAACAAAATATGTTATAGATTAAAGTATGTGTTACACTTCTAGATATGAATAAAATGAAATTCCAATCTTGCATTAATGGTTCACCTTGGTGAATTCCTGATTAGAATTTTCAAGTTTTCAATTAATGAAAATGTTTTGTAAGGATCATTATGAAGACAAGTGCATATGTTGCACACTATTATCCTTCACAAATATATAGTTTCATATTAATTTATTTTAACTAAAATATATAATAATGGTGAACAAAAGAAAAAAAGTACTAATTGTATGAAAGAATTTGTGCCAAAGAGGTAATAACAAGAAAATTCAAGGGTGAAAAACACTCTCGAATAAGGATTTAACAACATATATACAAGAAAAAAAAGGGAGAAATAATGAGAAAATGGAAGTGAAAAAAAAACTCTGGAATAAGGATTCAATAATGTAAATATGATAAAATCACTAGCTCTGAGGAGAAAGTTATCCATAAACAGATTGAAAATTTCCTCTACACCATACAACTCATTGGCACTTCTGCACATATGCGTAATTATTTACAATTGAAATATTATCAATAATTGTGTAGAGGTATTATTATTTTATTATTGGAAAATTCATACGTCAATACAGAGAAAACACTATGCAAAAGAAATATTTTTTTTTTTTTAATGAAAAGCGAATACATATGTCACATACCCTATTTTATTTTCTTTATTCTTGGTGCAATTTCTAATGTTATCAATTCCACACCATCAAATTTCATAGCTTTTTTTGTTATATGCATGCAGAAAAATTTAATAATTTGATTACTATATGTGAATTCCATACCTATGATTTTTTTGTGTTGTGCAACAAACCCCCATTTATTTTTCTTAATCCTTAGGTAATTATTGGACAAATAAATAGGGACCCTTAAAAAAATTTAAAACACAAGAATATAAGTTTAATTTAAAGATTTTCGTAGGAATAATTTTGGTTTTCCCTTTAGTAAAACCTCACTAAAGCTTGAACGACCAAAGAAGCCCACATTAAAAGAAATTTCGACCATATCGCAAATCGCAAAGTCTTAAGAGTATATGTTTATCCATCGGGTCAAGACTTTTTATTGCGATAAAGGATAACACTTGAGGAACCCAAACATATTCATTTTTCATAAAGCCTTAAAAATATTCATGAGAATGCTTTAAGGTAGAAACGCCCCCCACCACAATTCATATATCTCAGAAGCCTCCCTCTCGTGAAAGGTGGTATCACCGGACCTGACGGAACATTAAACCATATCATTAAAATACAATCACATCCGATGTATTGCAATAATTCCAACTAGCTCCACCCATAGCATTACAAATGGTTCCAATAGTGAATAAGTTATTTATTAAAGGAAAGAACCCAAGGAAATTATAAAGGTTAAACAAAATTCCTGCTTAAATACAAACCTATGGCCCGCTATACTGCCACATCATTTATCACAAACGCAATAACTAAAATCTATTTGGGCATCATCAATTATTCATTATATTGACATCGCCAATCGTGATATTGTGATAATGCAATTATTGCAATCACAAATCCCTCATGCTTAACACACCGATACAGAGTTATCGCTATCACATATCAGCTCTGTACTTAAAGAATGAACTTATTTCACCATCCAAGCAAATATTGCAATGAAATATATTAATAAGTAATAAATAAAACACATGGAGCCATGACTTCAGTTAATTAATGGGATTTAATGGTATTAATGGTTTCAGAGAAGAGAGATTTAGTGACCCACTTAGATTGATTTGGATTTAAACCTCTCTTTCCTTCATTTAAAAAACTTTATGTGTTTACATGCATTTACGTTTAACTCCTATTTTATCTTCAATTTCTTTGTATTCTTTGTATTGCAGGTTTTCTCCTGAAAGAGAGTTGTGTGGAAAAATGACTAAATCTAAGAAGGGAAAGAAGCCTAGTTAGGCTCCTCAATCCTCTACGTCTTATGTCACTAAAATTCTTCCATTATTTTCAGACACCAAATGGACCATTGATAGTGGGACCTCTTCATGGGAAGTTATGTACAATCTGCAGGAAAAGGACAGTCCAAAAATAATTCAAGCCAAAGAAATAGTAGATGATACCACTTCTTCTGAGGCTACTTATTTTGAAGCTGTAAGTTTTTTCCTACACCGAATTACTGCTAGACTGAAGATTTTAACATACACTAACATGGTAAAATGGATTATAGACAACATCAACATTTCAGACCGTGCATTCCTGACTTAAATAAAAGAAACTATTGGCTCATTCATGACAGAAGATCTGAAAATAATGTATCATATATGAGACCCACAAAAGATATATGATCAAGCCTTCCTTGAGAATTTTTTGAAGGAGAACGAGGACCCATTAGATACATTTTGGAAATGGAGCTACAATTCCAACAAGTTCAAACAAGATAAAACAGGTATGTATCCTATATCATCTCTAGTTGCTCCCTACTCTTGTGTTGTAGTTATGATCTGTAGATTATTTGTGCATGCCGCTACCACCAAGTTTTTTGTTGAGTGGGTTCCCCTAATAGATCTAGCAAGGAACTCTTTTGTAATGGATTGGGGAACCATTTAACCTAGCTATGCAAATCCGGGAATATAGGCAAAAGCAATTTGTCACTACTCAAATAGTCCCTCCATTTTTTATGAGTGCTTATATTATGGATGTAGTATGTTTCAAAACTAGTTTTCGAACTACTGGGTGGAAATGGACTATTCAATACCCTACCCCCATTAATATATATCATAAGATTCCAAGGGAGTGAAGTTACCAAGGCCATTTTTACAAGATCTTCCAAGGAGTTATATTGCCCATCCACCAAGCAGTTTTTGATAACAAGGTCCCAAGGTTATCCAATGAGGCGAAGACCAATATTTCACTAGTAGCTAGGTAATCTGGGGAAGAGCTATTTACCTATGTTAGGGTTTTTATAAGCATAGGACCCCCTCATGTCCTTCCTTGTTATGTACCAGATAAGCTTCTTTCTACGGAAATCACTTACCCGACTATACGGGATGGGATAACCAAAACCATGAAAGAATAAGAAAAATCCCTTTGGCCTTATTTTCCCCTCAATGTGGTGTTTATGATTTGCATGATTTCGAGCATGCTACACTTGAAATCAAAAACATTTTCTGTTTGAAGCTCGCTACAGTTCCTGCCAGGCAGTATGACCCCAATAAAGTTACGCAAAACTTCACTTCATTGGTTAAAAGAAGGCAGTTCAACCATGAAGAGGATGATTTTGATGATTTACTTGATTTAGTTGAGCTCTTCTAACAAGTCCAACATTTGGCTACTTTGAGATTAAATCCACTACATTTGGCTCATTTCCACCAATACAAGAAGAAAAGGTTAGTGAAGGTCCCTTTGGACCTACTAGAAATACTTAAGAAAAATACTGAAATAGAAAACATTTCAAGACAGACTTCAGAAAAGGGCTCAGATTATGACTCGGAGCATGATTCAGAGAAAGCCTCAGAGCATGATTCTAGGCATAACTCATAAGGAAAATTAGAACATGGGTCTGACGGGACATCAAAGCAGAGATCAGGCTAGAATTTAGAGCATGACTCATAGAAAAGTTCATAGAAAAGCCCTGAGAAGTGTCTTGTAAAGGAAACTGAAAGGGAATCTTAAAAGTTCTCACAAGAGAAAAAAGTGGAAGATATTTCGACTAAAGAACACACAGATGAGAACCCCTTAAAAAATCAACTAGATAAGGCATGGCAGCATTTTGACTGGCAACTCAAAGGACAACAAGGGGAGGAGAATGTTGAAACACAAAACGTATTCAACACAACCCATAATACTAGACAGAGCTTACTAACTAATAGAGTTACTGACAAGACTCCTGCCATAGAAGAAATTGAAATCATCCCAGCCTTCCCTTCAACCTAAATTATTCTCAAAGTAGAGGAGATTCCTCCTCTTGATGTCTTTTACAATCCAAAATATTGGGTTGTATTAAAATGAGAGAGGAAGAAAAGGAAAATCGATCAAACCTTGAAGGTAAGTCCTGACAATGAGCCAATAGATATCACTTGGAAGGATGCTCCTATGGATCATACAGATAATGTGGCCAAAACTATCACAATTTGTATCTGCTTATGCATCTGCTACTTGTTATCACCCCAAGAAACTCACCTAGGTTGTATATCAGTGATGCTCAGGAACATTAAAAATTTAACAATTCTATCAAATGAAATGATGGATAAATGGAGGATGTGCAGCACCTTTAAGCCAGATAACCACTTCTACTATGATTGACCCCAGACATGGGTGAACACCTCCAGACTACAAGGCTTTTAACCACCAATTACTCACAGCTTAAGGTAAAGATGATAATGAAGAAAACTAATCACCCCAGCGGATGCACAGGACCCTGTGATGGCCGGCGGCAACCAGTAAAAGGTCTGTAAATCTGGATTCTAATACATAGACAGGATGACAGCTCTCTATGCATTACAACAATAGAAACCTGCATACATGTTCAGTTATACATGCCAAATTCTAACACAGAGGTGGGATGATAGCCCCTCTAATGCTAACATTTACAGCAAATGCACGAATGCAAAACAGGCACAGCCTGGAACAACAAGAAGAAATGGAAATTGAGCAATTGACAGCAAAAGAAGCTTGTATCAATTGGAAATGAAGACCAAAAGTTGCAGGTTACAAAGTAGTTACAGTCTCCAGAAGTTAGAAGGCTTTAATAAGCTCTCATTCATCAAACACTCATCCCCTGATTACATCTGAGTTCTGAGTATATATAGTGTTACAATACAAAATATCTCTGTTAAACAATGCGTGGAGGAGCCCATAAATGGCCACCAACCATATTTACATTTAGGAATGGCCCTCTGATACAAATATGACTATGTTTTGAATAGATTTGTCCCTCTCTGGTGCTCTGCGGTCCTTTTTGGGTAAGTGGAATGAAATATGGGTGAAGCCCATTACTGATAAATGCTGATCTGTTTGAGGCAAGTCCTCTTCTGCTTGGCTATACTGCGAATTGAATGCAGCTGCCTGCTGCACTATACTACTCCATGCTTGCTTTGACCAGCTCCGCGCCATTGAGAAATCCTACCCGCTTTGCCACATTTTAAACATTAACAGTCAATGCATGCATCACTCCTCTATCGGGTCGCCTTTCGGGTCGCAATCGCACATGATAGCCAGCCAATCCTCTGTTTGAAAATACATTGAAAAATGCTGCAAAACATTGGAAATTTGCCTTTGGCGAACTTGAAAACATATATATTTTGCTTCCCGGACCCCATCAGGTCCGGGCTTCATCGCTATCGGCACCCCCCAAGGCTTCCTTTATATTTCCTCATATTTCGTTATATAACGAAAATGCGCCCAAAATCATTGAAAAGGCCTTAGCGCGGACCCAAAAATTTATGAGAAATAATTTATAGCGCCATCGGGTCCGACTTATCGCATCGCAAACATAACCATGCAGAAGGCCCTGCCCCCTTTGTAAGCGCCGACAGCGATATCGCCGCGAACCTGATGATTTATCGAAAACAATGTATAGCGCTATCGGGTCCGGCTCGTCGCATCGCACATAACCATTTAAAAGGCACTGTCCCCTTTGTAAGCGCCAATGCGATATGCCGACGCGATTTGGACCGTTGATCGGCCATATCCAATGGCTGATATTATTTCGGACCCTTAAGCCTGCGATTTGAGATTTTTCATGATTCTAGAGTATTTGTGCCTCCCGATAGTGTATTTCCGCTCCCAAGGGCTTTCCTCTTGTGATGGTTTGACTTTGAATTATCCTTAAGAGGATTTTGAACACTTCTGTGTATGCCTTGAACTCTTTTGAGCACCACCAAGTGGATCAAACCTGTCTCTAACCATAGGGAATCCTAGCTGTATGGTAGAGCTAACACTGGCTCCTTCTGGGGATGAGATCCTCCCTGTGAGGTCTCAAGAACTGCAGACCAATGCCTGCATACAAAACAAGCTTTAAAAACATTTGCCTAGTGTCCATTGGGCATGGAGTCAACTAAGCATACAATAGGAAACTGTAAAAGAAACTGATTACAAACATTAAAGCCTGAAAACATAAACTTCAAAAATTGCCCATTTGCTGGGCCACCAAAAATTGTTGCCTGTTAGCCGGTTCATCATAGATCAACAGGACAGGATTTATTTGATCCTCCACCTTAAAAAGTTTGGGGCATTTGAGCTCATCAGGTAGAGGAGGCTTGAACTTCATTCCCTTTCTATTTGTGCTCCTCCTTGGATGTTCTTTACTGGAGCCTCTGTACACCCGCTCAAAAACAATGACTGTTGTGTACTTCTTTGTGTTGTCTGTGGCCTTCACCGTCAACATGAATGGCAAACCAATGTACTCTCGTGTGGAGGACACATCGACATCACCTGCTCCAACATCTTCTTTAGGACAGTCCTCTTCCAAGGAGGATTCCCAAAACTGCACATGCCCTCCCTCTGTTATCTGGCAAGCTGCCTCTTCATTTTCTGTGAGGGCCATCTGAGCAGGCATTAGAGTATCAAGATTGAGGTGATCAGTCTCAAGCTTGGGCATTGAGCTATTTCCTGCCTCAGTATTCATGGGGAAACTTAGAGGGCTTGTCACTTGAGCAGTCAAAGGGGCCAAAGATGATGGGGAGTTTTCCTCTCCCTTCTCAATCACTGGGACGGAGACAAAAACAGGTAGGCTAATTTGCAGATCTGCATAGCCATGTGAAGATGAGCTAGCTTCGGGCTCAAATTCATGGAGGAAGGGACCTGCTGCTGGCTGCTTCTGCTGATAAGCTTGTTGTTCTGCAGGTACAACAAACTGATAAGCAGTGCTCCTAGATACTGTTTCTTCATATGCAACTCTGGTTAGGAAAGGAGCACCTTCCAAACCGTGGACCTCCCCCTCTTCTTCGTATAGCTCTTCTTCTGAATACTGCTCAGCTCTTAACCTGGAAACTTCAGAGGCCAATAGCTCTATCATCCTGGCCATTTCATCGATCTTATGATCTGAGGACAATGAGAGCCCATCCCTCTGCGAGTTTCCAGACTCAGTATTATCATAGAGCAGATCTTCATTATCCCCCCAGTGCTCAAGGAACACATCACCTAAGGTCTCGATGTCTGCAATAGACCTAGGGGGTAAATTTCTAAACCAATTTCGAGCCTCCCCAACTAGGCTTTGGACAAAAACCCTCATCAACACATCATATTCATTGATATTCAGGTCAACAGCATAGCTGTAAAACGACTCAAGGTGCTCTTCAGCTGTTACTCCTTCTGTACCAGTAAACTTAGGCAAAAATTCTTGATGCTCTCCAGCAGGCATGGCATTCAACGGGACAGGCAAGACCAAGGGTTCATACCTAGCGGCAATGATTCTTTCCATCCTTGTAAGAGCTCGCTGGCTTGCCATGACTGAGGAAAATAGAAGGCTACTGGTAGACTGAGTGGAATGGATCAATGAAAAGGATGACAGAGACAGAGGAATACGATAGACAGCATGGAAGCTTCCTTCAACTAAGTTCTGAAAGGGAAATGAATGAACAAGGAGCGATATGAATCTCTGAAGGTGAGCTTCACTAACAGAGACACATAAAAAATCTTTAAGGCTTACCTGATCCTGATGCTCCCTTCCGCAAAGTTTCTTCTGGTTATCGATCTTCTCAGGATCAGGCACTGGCCAGCTAGTGATTTCTGAATATTTCTCCAAACATGCCTCACCAACTGCACCAGAACTTCAAAGTGGAGCCGCCAAGGATGGTTTTCCACCATTGGAGTCGCCAGACAGATGATTACAACCAAATTCTGTGTTCAAACCTTGTCTGTCATCAAAGCTTGAAACTATGTCGTTCTCCCAGGGAAGCTGAGCTTCGATTCTCCTCTCCCCGGCAACGGCGCCAATTAATGTTATCACCCCAAGAAACTCACCTAGGTTGTATATCAGTGATGCTCAGGAACATTAAAAATTTAACAATTCTATCAGATGAAATGATGGATAAATGGAGGATGTGCAGCACCTTTAAGCCAAATAACCACTTCTACTATGATTGACCCCAGACATGGGTGAACACCCCCAGACTACAAGGCTTTTAACCACCAATTACTCACAGCTTAAGGTAAAGGTGATAATGAAGAAAACTAATCACCCTAGCGGATGCACAGGACCCTGTGATGGCCAGCGACAACCAGTAAAAGGTCTGTAAATCTGGATTCTAATACATAGATAGGATGACAGCTCTCTATGCATTACAACAACAGAAACCTGCATACATGTTCAGTTATACATGCCAAATTCTAACACAGAGGTGGGATGACAGCCCCTCTAATGCTAACCTTTATAGCAAATGAACGAATGCAAAATAGGCACAGCCTAGAATAAGAAGAAGAAATGGAAAGTGAGCAATTCACAGCAAAAGAAGCTTGTATCAATTGGAAATGAAGACCAGACGCTGCAGGTTACAAAGTAGTTACAGTCTCCAGAAGTTAGAAGGCTACAATAAGCTCTCATTCATCAAACACTCATCCCCTGATTACATATGAGTTCTGAGTATATATAGTGTTACAATACAAAATATCTCTGTTAAACAATGCGTGGAGGAGCCCATAAATGGCCACCAACCATATTTACATTTAGGAATGGCCCTCTGATACAAATCTGACTGTGTTTTGAATAGATTTTTCCCTCTCTGGTGCTCTGCAGTCCTTTTTGGGTAGGTGGAATGAAATATGGGTGAAGCCCATTACTAATAAATGTTGATCTGTTTGAGGCAAGTCCTCTTCTGCTTGGCCATACTGCGAATTGAATGCAGCTGCCTGCTGCGCTGTACTACTCCATGCTTGCTTTGACCAGCTCCGCGCCATTGAGAAATCCTGCCCGCTTTGCCACATTTTAAACATTAACAGTCAATGCATGCATCACTCCTCTATCGGGTCGCAATCGCACATGATAGCCAGCCAATCCTCTATTTGAAAATACATTGAAAAATGCTGCAAAACACTGGAAATTTGCCTTTGGTGAACTTGAAAACATATATATTTTACTTCCCAGACCCCATCAGGTCCGGGCTTCATCACTATCGGCACCCCCCAAGGCTTCCTTTATATTTCCTCATATTTCGTTATATAACAAAAATGCGCCCAAAATCATTGAAAAGGCCTTAGCGCGGACCCGAAAATTTATGAGAAATAATTTATAGCGCCATCTGGTCCAACTTATCGCAACGCAAACATAACCATGCAGAAGGCCCTGCCCCCTTTGTAAGCGCCGACAGTGATATCGCCGCGGACCCGATGATTTATCGAAAACAATGTATAGCGCTATCGGGTCCGGCTCGTCGCATCGCACATAACCATGTAAAAGGCACTGCCCCCTTTGTAAGCGCCGATGCGATATGCCGACGCGATCTGGACTGTTTATCGGCCAAATCCAATGGCTGATATGATTTCAGACCCTTAAGCCTTCAATTTGAGATTTTTCATGATTCTAGAGTATTTGTGCCTCCCGATAGTGTATTTCCGCTCCCAAGGGCTTTCTTCTTGCGATGGTTTGACTTTGAATTATCCTTAAGAGGATTTTGAACACTTATGTGTATGCCTTGAACCCTTTTGAGCACCACCAAGCGGATCAAACCTGTCTCTAACCATAGGGAATCCTAGCTGTATGGTAGAGCTAACACTTATAACGTGAATACCATGAATAGCTAGATTAGAAACAACATAAACCTTACATAAAATAACTGTCATTAGACTTCAAATAAGACTCATGTTCATACTATAAAGTTCTTAACAATTGTAAATCATTTCACAGAAATCAAATATATATAAGCATAAGTAAACATATAGTCAATGATAGATTGTGCTAATATCAACAAAATGGTTCACCAATACAAGCACAGAGTTAACAAATCATATACCATCCACATGTAGCAACACAAAGTTTGTAGTGTGAGACATAACATGAACAAAACATACATAAAAGCACTCTTAGGAACTTCTGATCCATCAAGAAAAATACTCATGGTCTTACGGCATAAAAGATTTGAGGCATCCAATAGTGGAAGATGACAATTACTCCTTGCATCAATTAGAAGAGCATAAGTTCTCTCAAACAATATGTCTCAAAAAGTCCTCTGCTAAAAAAGTCCCTTACAATGTGTCATGAGGGTGTATTTAGAGAATGAGGGTGATTCTTGGCCTACCCCTAACTCTTGGACTTACTCATGACCATTCAACTACCTGGTGACTCTTGGACTTCCTCATGACCTTTCATATTCCAAAAATGTCTTATCCTATCAAACTACAAACATCAAAAAATAATCTACTAATCTAATCCATCAACTTAACGAGATTAAGTTCAGGGATGTCCAGGTTAAGCTACTCTATTAAGTATGTGGGCCATAGTTTGTACTCAGATGCAATGGGGTTGATCTATGGCTTTTCTTCATCATGTTTGTGCAGGCATTCAAGTGCATTTGGAATGAGGGTGGTCTTTTTGGTGTTCAAGGTTACCAATTTGGTGTACATTCTTATTGGTTCCACCACATAGTGAGTGATATTTTCTTTAGTAACAGGCATATCTTCTGCATGGGCTATCTATTTATATGTATCAATGAAAGCCTACACTTCCCTAGAGATATCCTCCTACTTCCTAACATGTCCAACTTCTCTGATAGACGGAAATCCATGAATTTGGACCATAGAATCTAGGCCGCTAAAAAGGTGTTTGTATGAAGCCAACACCCTATCCACATCTTTGGCTAGCTTGTCTTTCGACTAGATCTTGATGCGAAGTTGAACCTTGGCATTTTGCATGGTGATTTGATCGTTCTTAGGGACTACCACTGGTGCTCTCGAATATTTAATGGGCCACTCATGCATACTATCTAGAGCAACTACAACTTCCTTCAACTTCACAACTCTTTCTCTTGCGTGAGCTTGTATAGACAAGATTGGTGCCACTGTGTGGTGTAGCTTTGAAATCTCTTCATAGACCATTGCCATGGCCTCCTTGAGGGTCTCTGCCTCTCCTTTGATTGCTGCCTAGACTATGTTGTGCTTGAGTGAATCAAACAGAGGGATGCATTCTTCTCTTGTGCTCTCCTTCTCTCCTGATCTGCTTTAGCAGCCCTTTGTTCTAAGGTGTAAAGCCTATTCTGAAGGTCCATGATCTATTTTCTCATTTAGGCCACCTTATGTTTCATGGTGGTTACGAAAGTCATCTCAGCTGAGGCGATCATTTCTGGATTCACCATGGTGTTGGGCATAATCTCCTTCACTGTGGTGACTGATAAGGGCTCTGTTGGGTTTCTAATACAATACTTATTTCTTTCCTACACGATTTTGAGGCTGACTTGGTTGAAGGTGAGATTAGTGAGATCTAGAACCTCCTATTCTTTCTCTTCCAAGAAACCCAACTCTTATAAGGGAAGGTTCCCTCCAGTGATGGGAGTGGAAGGAGGAACATCTAATGGGAGTATCTCATCTTGTTTTGTGTCCATCTCAAATTCCTTATTGGTCTCTCCCCATTCAACTTTGCTAATTTTCTCCTCTTTACTCTTCCTTAGTTCTTCCTCCTACCGCTCCTTCTCTTGCTATGCCAGTGCATGTTTCCTTTTGAGCTCTTCATCCTGCCTAAATTTTTCTTCTTTATCCTTTTTCTCCTTTTCTAGACTCTTCTTCTCTTCCTCCTCTTTGGCCTTCTGCTCTTCTTGCTGTCTTTTCTATTCTGCTTCTTCTTGGGCCCTTCTCTCCTCTTGCAACTTTTCTTCTAGATGTTTTTTCGTTTCCTCCTCTTCTTGTCGCCTCTTATTTTCGAGCTAGCCTTGGTTATTGGAATATTGAGATTGCTTGAGCTCTTGCTTCTTCTTTTCTAGGGTGACATTCCTTTGTTCTAGTGTTTCATTATTGTCCTCTGGTTCTAGGTCGCTTGGAATATCTTCGACCTCTTTCTCTTTTTGCTTCTCTGATTTCACGTTGGCTTCCTATGTCTCACGTTGTTTCTTCTTCAAGGTGGAGGCTCTCTCTTAAGGTTGATATTTTCTTGGGAGTGCTCGAGGAGTTCCTCATCTCTGGCTTGTTTCTCACTAGGGTTGAGTTCTTTAGCGGAATTATACCAATTCTTTACCCCATCTTCATGATCATGTCTGGTGTGTGAATATGGCCAGTTTAATTATTTTTCTTTCTTGCAATGGGCAGCCACGACTTTCTCAAGACTGTACGTCTGATAGTTGAGGTTTTCAAAGTGGATACCTTTCAATGCTTCAGCTTCTACTTCCACTTGTTTGAAGTTCTCAACTATATATGCTCTAATGATGAGCAGGAAAGTCGATCATGGTTTCTTCTTTCCTTTGCTTACTACCTTTGAAAAACCCTGTGTCATCTGCTAGCAAACTTCTCACAAGAGTAATTTGTCTGAGACAAAGATGGGCAGAGCATGAGGGGCCTTATGGGTATCGAAGACTCTGATGAATGTGCCCTTCAGGATGGGAAACCAATGTACCACCTTAACCATGGTCTCCATAGCCCTCCTCGACATGCATTGTGTCTCCTCCCGGAATAGTTGTTGGTATAGTGGGGAGATAAAAGATTCAGAAATAACATCTATCATTACCTTTATAGGAAGTGTCCTAGAAGACCTTGTAGTGATGGTGCATGGGGCTGGCTGCAGATGTATCCCAGTTATAGCTCCAGTTATCAAAGTGGCATCTAGAACAAATGAAATCTAGGAGGTATGAAGCCATGTAGAATTTTGGTGGCTGATCTGGCTCTGGATGCTTAGTTGCAGTTATGTTTGTCCTTAGGGACAATGCCATAATACTCGCCTAGTTGAATATTGTTCCACGGGTGGCGAAAATGTGCATGAGAGGGTCTCAGGTGCCATAGAATACGTCACAGTCTGCTTTTCCATTAAAGTGGCACATCATAGTGGTAACCAGTTGATATACTTCCCTTAGCCCCTCTATCTTATATGCCTGATCCGCTCTAACCTGAATTTTTTATGGGTCTTATCACCATTCCCTCAGGATATCTTTCATTGGTGCTAAAAAGCCATAGAGCCATCGGGTATTAAAGGTTTCCTGCCTCTCAGGGAGTCTGTAGTAGGTGGAAATATCGGTAGAACAGATCACTGCTAAGGGTGATCTAGTGTGGCCCCTGATCATCCATGAATATGTAACTGTGTTCTTCAAGACCCAATCGATAGTTTCAATGTATGGAAAGATTGGAGGATGTGACACTATTTTATGGAGTTTAGGCCTCTTGATATTCAGGTACATTGGTAAATCCTCCTGAGTTTATGGTATGTCTGGCTTCGTGAACTCTTCAAAGATATTATACCAGGAGAGCCTTATATTTTTATTTATATTGTAGGTTGTGTCCCCATAGATCGGTGGTTCCTCGTACTGGTATATTTACAATGAATTTCTTCCCGAGCTTTTACGAGCGACCTTTGTACTTGGGGGCGCCATCTCACCTTCGAAGGAGGAGATGGAGATGGACTTGAGGTCCACGTAACTTGTCATGTCGAACAGACAATCCCACGATGAGAGCGATGGCATGAAAAGGAAACAAAAATTCCTTAAATAAAATAAATTTCAAGAAAATGTAAGGAGGCCTTTTGGAAAGTCTTAATGGAAGGTAGGTTATAGGGGTTGTAAGATAAAGAGTGCGACTTAGTGCATGAGACACGGGTCGTGGGGCTCACAGCGGTTGCAAGTTGCACCAGTCATAGGGTCGTGAGGTCGCACTAGTTGTGAGGTCACAATGTCACAGGTCACACTGGTCATGAGGTCACAGGGGAGCAAAGGTCATGGGGGCGTGAAGATCGTAGGAATTATGGTATCGCGGATGTGGGTTGTGCAACCTAGGCTTTAGGTGAGCTAAGAAGGAAAACTTGAGTTTTAGGGGATGTATAGAATTCTTCACAGCCAAATGGTCATGCTCACTAGTGAAAACAAGGATGGTTAAGGGTGAGGAATGGCTATGAGGGGGGCAAGAGAGAATGCACAGGACTAGAGTAATTGATTTTAGGTTTGAGGTGAAGACTTAGGCCAAAATAGAGATAAAAACCCCTAGGGTAGAATGTGGAGGGTCGGGGTGGAAGAGAATGACACTTGGACACAAAAAATGATTACGGGGAAGGTGAAAGGTCGCCTATCTGGAGAAATTGCGCTCGCACCCAAGTCACAAGCCTCCCTCATTTCTTGTGTGACCAAAGGAGCCATTACAAATGAATCAGGGTGAGCTACTATTCATAGTTTTGGTCCCACGTGCGTGGGTCTCATGGGTCACAAGTGTGACCTTGTGACCTATGAAGGTCACTAGGTCGTGAGGGTCGCGTGGTCACAATGTATATCAATTGTGACCTTTGCAACTCAGTGGCCTATTTGTCACAAGGATCGCAAGTTTTTGATACCAAACCTATGCGACACAAGTGCTTTAGGCTACTCGAGTTGCATAGGTCGCACTAGTCGCATGCAAAGGAAAGGGTTGCATTCTGAAGTTGTGATTTCCTTACATGAACTAGATTTATGACTTAACTTGACTTAGAAGGAAACTTTAGGCTCTCATGAGCCTTTTCTGGTCTAGCGAGATTTTGATAGGATTCTTAGGATGTGGAAAGCTCTTGCACGATATAAGGGCTCCTAAAACTTTAAGGGTTTGAATTTTTTGGAGGGGTTGTTACAGCGGCTATAACATGAAGTTACGATGAGTCACGGCTCTGAAGTTGCACTATTCTAATATTACAGGATGCATTGGTCCCTAATAGTGTAGCACAGAGGTAATAAAATACAAATGGGTCAATAAACTAAGTTACGGAGCACCTCCTAGTGCCACCATATCAAATCATGACCATCTATAAAGTGGGGATTCAAGTGGTTAAAGGGAGAAAGAAACAAGCATATTGGCAGGTAATCGTGGAGGAATATTATGGCAGAGGCATGGCTAGATCAAAGGGAATTGAAGGAATTTACGTGGAGATATTTTGATGTGTCGATCATGACACCTCCTATTTCTCATATTTTGTTAATTTTCTCATGTTTAAGAAAATAATCGAATCTGTTATGTAATCATTATGACAACATGAACATCTGCGTGCTTAGATAACTGGTAGTTCAGACAACTGTAACACTTTGAAAATATTTTGTAACTATGGTTGGTCTCACTCCCTATAAAGAGGGGGGAAAATCAATAGAAGGGTTGTGTATTTTCTGGTTCCAAAGGTTTTGTATTTTCAAGTTTCGGTAGTTCTATTTTCTTGTCCCTGAGGCTGTAACTATTTTGGAATTTTTTACAAGTTTGGGCCATGTGACATGTATTTCACTCTTAAAGATCAATGAAGAAGTTCTAGTGATTCTAAGAAGTTGGGATATGTAGTTTGTCTTTTTCCTCTATATTTCACTTCATGTGTGTTTTTATTCTTCAAAAATTATGAAAATGTAGCTATCAGATTCACTCTTAAATCCCACACTTACTTATGTTATGTTGTAGCAAATGGCACCCATGAAGTTACACATTTACCTATGTTATGTGATAACAGACAGTACCTGTGAAACCATAGATTTACTAATGTTATGTGATAGCAAGTGGTACTAGTGAGATTTGTAGATTTACCTATGTTGTGTGATATCATATAGTACCTGTGAGACATTGAGATGAAAGCCCTAAAATGTGCTCCATAATTTCTGCACTTCATTCCTTTTATCCTTTCGTGATTCTACTCAGATTTTTTGCATATGATTCTATGGTTATCCAGTTCTCTTCATTGAATTCCTTCCTTATATTTCTCATTCCCATATTACTACAATGAAAAAATTAAGCTGCATTATTTGGGTGTCATCCACAAGACTTGAAACGTTTATTCTCGGGAATGATACATTGTTTATGTGCATCCTGGATCTGCCTATGAGAATGGAAATTGAACCAAAATCTAAATAATTTTACATTCACCTCTTGAGCTGCATTGAATTATCTTTAAGAGAGACTAAGATGTCATAGGCACTGACCTCTTCTCAACCCGGGGGTTGTCTCTAAGAGCTACAACATCTTCTGGCACCATTTCTGGAGAATGAAACATAATATTTTTCCCTAGGTACAACATCTTTACATTTCTTTTATCGTGTTAGTAAAGGAAGTGTGGGTTGAAGATATCTCACCTTGGTGACTCCACTATTTACATATTTATTTGACTATCTTGGCTTTCAAAAGGCCTCATACTCGCTTTGACACTTCTTGACATAAAACTCCCCCCTAAATTTGACCCTGAGACATCTCACCTGAAGGGGTTTTCAAAATGGCTCTTCCTACATTCTTGGCCAACAAATTTGCCCCATTATATTTTTCTTCCATTGTTGGTTACCCCCATCATGTTCCTCCATTCACGATTGGTCTTCCTATTTTCCTAGATTCGATGGACGCAAAGATGGAAGCCTGAACCATCACCTTAAGGAATTTATTGAATGCATCGAGCAACAGGGTATTGTTAATGAAGATGTGAAAATAAAATTGTTCATGTATTCTTTGGATATGGATGCTAGGGTTTGGTACATAACACTACCTCATGGTGGCATTTCTTCTCCGAAGAGCTTTCACATAGCATATAATGATTTTTACAAAAATATTATATCCACCAACTTCTCGGTTTAAATATTGTTGTGAATATTTTAATGTTGAAAATATTTCCAAGACTAATGATGTTGTTGAATATATTTGTGGATCTCAACTCCAAGAAAACATATACCTGCATCAAGGGCACTACCCAACAATCAAGAAAAGGAAGAAGGAGACATTGTTAAGTTGCAAATAAACCCTCAAAGATCGTATTTTGTTGAAGTTTATGGTTCTCCTTTATATTATTTGAATGACTTAGATGGAGAGTTGGGTGTTGCAAAACCACAACAGTCTTAGTCATGGGAAGCTGCTTAAAAAGAGGAAGTTGACAATGGGGTTAACAAAGAGGCTCTAGTTTATGATTTACATCCTTTAGATGGAGAACAAGGTATTAGCATATGCCTAAGACAACCATAGGAAGAAAATGATTCCCAACAAAGAAAGACAACCTCTTCTTCTGAGTACATATCAACGACTTCCAATAAGTTTTACTGGCCCATGTTTATACCTACCTTTCTTCTTGAAGTTCAAGAAGCTAGTAATAAAGCTAATGAAGACTCTGTAATTTATGACTCATATGATTCAAAGGAGGATGAGATTGTTGCAAATTTTTAAAGGGATTTTCTTAATAGAAATTGGGGAGAAGATTACCAACAACAAAATTTTCAAGAAGAGCCCAAAGTTGAAGACCCAAACAATGTTTGTGGCTATTTTTTGCAGATATATTCCTGCTTGGAAATTGTTCAAGAAAGGGAGGCGGATGTAAATTTTTCTCATCTGTTTGATGATGTAGTAGCTGACTATATGACATCTTTCTTTGGCTAGCAACAAGTCCCAATTATGGGGTATGTATTAAATGTTTTACCTGAAAATTTCAAATGGTGCATGCCTATTTTAATTGGTAACTTTCTAGAGAACAATGGCATATGGTCCAGTACATAGATGTTGAGCTGGTATCATTGGGAGGTTGATTTCACTTGGGCGAATTGACCCTTGGACATAAGTAGGAGCTGTACATAAATAATCTCACCATGTGAGTATTTAAGTTCCATTTTTTAAAAGTTTTGGTTCGTCATTTCAAGTATTTTGAGGAGAGGACTCCCAACAAATAGAGTTCAATAGAGATTTTCTCTTTTTATAGGTTCAATATATTTTTGACTCCATTCCCAATGGTGAAGGCTACTAGTTTATAGGTTCTCAGCACCTTTCCAACAAGGCATTGTCCACAATTGGAGCCAGTGTTGTCACCTGTCATACCATCTTATATTTGTGTCAAATTGTCTTATTTTTCGTCCATAGTGAAAAGAAGAAAAAGTGCATTCTTGGTGGACTAAAGGGAAAGCTTAAAAGGAGAGCCAAAAATTGGAGGTCAAAATCAAAGGGAGCCGAAATCCAAGAGGAAGAGCTGAAATTCGAAGGCCGAAATGCTAAGATGAAATGTTGAAATTCAGAGGCCGAAATGAGAAAGAAAGGCATATTGCAACTTTAGTATTTCGAAGGTTGGAACTAAGGGTCCTCGATAGTCTATTCAAATAAGAACCCAAATTAGAAAATTAGAGCATGCAGCGGGAAGGAAGGTATCTTTGGACCTGATATCAGAACCTCAAAGCGATCTAATTTCGGAAGTCTAGAGCTTTTAGAGCCTCAGATTACTCCTTAACAATTACAATTATTTAGAAGCCCCAAGGTCGCGAGGAAAATAAAATTACAAAGGAAATCACATGAAAAACCAAGAACTGAGGGACCCCTTTCTCTCTCCACTTAGAAGAGACATGGAATAAGATGATTAACTTCGAGAAGAAGACATGGAAGATGACGTCGACATAACATGGTCATACAGTGGAAACATGCTAGTCAGTTTCAACATTTTATGGGCCTAATGGGGAAATCTCAGTGACAGGTGTCACCACTCAGGAGTCACCACGTGGAGATGATGACCTCAATGTGATGTCATCTCAGTGGTTGAAATTTTAGAAATAGATTTCATAACCCATGTTTAAATTGTTTTATAAAAAGTCTTGATCCAATGAAGAGGCTTTGATGTATGATTGGCACCCGATCATGGGAACCCAAGATAACCAACGGCACAGAGCTAGGCCAAGCTCCAAGCGTTATGAACCATATTGGGGATGTGAATATCAAAACTCCTATGCAATTTATTTGTGAAAAGGTTCTGATGAAAGGGGATCCGATGTTGAATGGTGTTTGGTAATGAGTACCCAAAGGACCAAGGGCATAGAGTTGGGCTAAGCTCTTAATTTATATAGAGAATATCAAAGGGAGGTGGCATCGAAAATCTTTTTTTAATTCCAAATTGGAGAAATTCCAATGAGAGGATCTCTAACGGGGAGAGGCAATTGGTCTCAAGAATTCAATAGAACCAAGGTAAGATCATGATTACAAAGGGAAATAGGCCTTTGATAGGAGCCCAAAGGCTTTAGTACCCAAGCGCTTAGCCTACTATCACAACACTTGGTCCTATAGGGGAGAAAAATCAGGGGGTTAAACTCAAAAGGGGGTGAAATCATCAAAACTCTGTGAATTTGTAAGAATTTTATATAGAAAGTCACGACAAAGGAAGGCTCCGATATTGTAGTGCTCAAGTATTATATGAGTGGTCCCAAGCGGCGGTCCCATGGAGGTAAAACTAGAGGGGTGTTAAGAGAAAATGGGCTAAGAGTATCAAGATGATATGATTTTGTAATGGTTGTTTCAAATGGAGTTATGATGGACAAATACTCTGATACTACAATGCCCCAAGTGCTATATCGGTGGTCACAAGTGGTGGTTCTATGGTATATGAACAATAAGGAGCTAAACATAGAAGGGCTTGAGGCATCAGAACTTTGGCTTTTATTAATGTCATGTTAAAGGAAGTTACGATGAGTCGTAGCTCTGAAGTTGCACTATGTTAATATTACATGATGCATTAGGCTTTGATAGTGTAGAAGAGAGGTAATAAAAGATGGATGGGTTGACAACTAAGTTGCAGAGCACCTCCCAGTGCCACCACATAAAGTCATGACCAACTACAAAGTATGGATTCAAGTAGTTAAAGAGAGAAAGAAACATCTGTATTGGAAGGTACTGTGGAGGAATATTATGGCAAAGGCGTGGGCAGATCATAGGAAGTTAGGGGAATCAACATGGATATATTTTGCTATGTCGATCATAACACCTCCTATTTCTAATATTTTTTAAGTTTTTACATGTTTAAGAAAAGAACTAGATATGTTATGTAAAAATTAGGATAGATATAACATCGACATTCTTAGAGAATTGGTAGTTTAGACAACTGTAACACTTTAAAGATATTTTGTAACTATGGTTGGACTCTCTCCCTATAAAGAGGGAGGAAAAACTCATTAGAATGGTTTTGGATTTTCCGGTTCTGGTGGTTATATTTTCTTCTCCATAAGGATGTAACCGTTTTGGCATTTTTCACAAGTTTGGGTCATGTGACATGTATTTCACTCTTAAAGATCAATGAACAAGTTTTCGTGATTCCAAGCATTTGGGATATTCAATATGTGTTTTTCCTCTATATTTCACTTCACATGTGCTTTTCTTCTTCAAAAACCATGTAATTGTAGCTTCTAGATTCACTCTTAAATCCAAAATTTACTTATGTTATGTTGTAGCAAACAATACCTATGAAGTTACAGATTTACTTGTGTTATGTGATAGTAGACAATACATGTGAAATCATACATTTACTAATATTATGTGATAGAATATGGTACCTATGAGATTCACAGATTTACCTATGTTATGTGATAGCATATAGTACCTATGAGACATTGAGATGAAATCCTTAAAATGTACTCCATAATTTATGCACTTCATTCCTTTTATCCTTTCATGATTGTACTAGGATTTGTTTCATAGGATTTCATGTTTATCCAACCCTTTTCACTAAGTTCCTTCCTTATTTTTCTCCTTCCCATATTACTGCAATGACAAAATTAAGCTGCATTCTCTGTTTGTCGGCCACCAGACCTGAAACGTTTATTCCTAGGAATGATACATTATTTATGTGCATCCTGGTTCTTCCTTTGAGAATGGGATTTGAACCAAAATCTTAATCATTTTACATTCATATCTTGAGCAACACCGAATTATCTTCAAGAGAGACTAAGATGTCCTAGGCACTGACCTCTCCTTAACCCAGGGGTTATTTCTATGAGCTACAACAGGTCCCTAATACCTTGATTGACCTTAGGGCTGGAATCAATGATATGGACAAATAAACCATGCTTAATCTCAAGCTCAAAGGAGCTTTGAGAAAAACCACCACAGTACTAGAACTTGCAGACAGATCCACAGTACCCTCTAAAGGAGTTATTGAGGATGTGATGGTCTCCAAGGACTTATGAAAGTATCCCACAGATTTCCTTGCCCTCCAACCCAAAACCAAGTTTAATGGTTACTCTCTCATCCTAGGGAGACCTTGGTTGGCCATTATTGATGCCTACATTAGTTGCAGGGTTGGGAACATGAACGTCAAGAATGGGCATCTCTCAAAGAAGCTCCTACTGTACCCCCTTCTCAACTATTGAGCATGAATTTCCCTTGTGGATAGAGGATGGGGAAAAAGAATAATTTCATCAGGCATCCCTCTAGCTAGTCTGTACCATAGACATTGTATAGGGGGTAGGAAGCTTGATGAAGATGACCTTATTAATCATCTCTTACAGAGTCACCCTCCCACTGCCATGCTAATTGATGAACTAGTGGAATAATCCTTGGAACAATATAAGGGAAATACATGGATTGATCTGTGATCTATTGACCCTGGTCTAGATCATGCCAAAGTTGTGGAAATTAACCCATCTAGGACTCTAAATATCAACCCCTCTCTCAATCGAGCAACAAGATAAATTATGCATTGTGCTGAGGTAACATCTTGATGATTTTTCTTGGGACTATAAGGAAATTAAAGGTGTGCATCCCTCAATTTGTACTTATCATATATACATCAAGGAAGGATGCAAACATGTTCCCCAACCCCAGAAGATGATGAATCCCACCCTTAAGGACATTGTAAAAGAAGAATTGCAAAAAATGTTAGACGTGAGGTTCATATACCCCATTTCAGAAAGTGAGTGGGTGTCCCCTCATGTCATAGTCCCCAAGAAGTATGGGAAGTGGAGGATTTGTTTTTTAAATTAGAGAACTTAACAAAGCTACAAAGAAGGACCATTTCCCTCTTCCTTTCATTGACCAAGTTCGAGATGGACTTGATGGGAAGAAATTATTTAACTTCCTAGATGGATTTAGTGGGTACAACGAAATACATATCATCCCTAAAGACCAAGACAAGACAACATTCAAATGTCCTTTGGAAAGTCCTCCCATTCAGTTTGTGTAATTCCCTTGCTACCTTCCAAAGGGAAGTTCTGAGTATCTTTGCGACCTTGTTCATGACACTGTTGAGATTTACATGGATGACTTCACTCCTTATGGGTGTGACTTCTAGGAAGCTCTTTCTAATATACGTAAAGTTTTAAAGAAATGCATTGAAATCAATATTACATTAAGTCTTGAGAAATGTGAGTTTTTTATGAATGTAGGGGGTGTCTTAGGCCATTCCATATCTAAGGAAGGGATACAGGTTGACCCAAAAAAATTTGCCATGATTAAAAGGGTCCCTACCCCTAAAAAAAGGGATATAAGAAGATTGCTTGGATTGGATAGGTATTATAGAAGGTTCATTAAGGACTTTAGGAAGTTGTCTTCACCCTTGTTTGGATTACTAGCTAAATACTTGGAATTTTTCTGGACAAACAAATGTCAAGAGGCCTTTGAAGTATTGAAGGGGAAGTTGGCCAATGCACCCATCCTTGGGGGTCCTAATTAGGAATTTTATTTCCATATCCACAAAGACATATCAAATAAATATGTAGGAACAACCTTATGACAAGTGGAAGACAAACTACCCTATGCTATATATTTCATTAGTAAGAAGCTTTATAAGGCTAAACTTAACTATATAGTCACTAAAAAAAAAACTTCTGGCTATGGTGCACACTTTGAATAAGTTTAGACACTATATCACTAGATATCAAACTTTTTTTCACTCTGATCATGCATCCATTAAATATTTAGTGAATAAACTTGATGTCAATGCTAGAATATTAGATGGTTTTTACTATTGTAGCAATTTGATTTAACTATTGTTGAAAAACTAGGGAAAGAGAATACAATTGCAGATTTGTTTTCAAGACTAACCTTACCTGCAAATGAGGAGATGGTAGATGATAAACTTCTAGATGAAAACCTATTTTACATCTCAGTCCTATCTCCTTGGTTTGTTGATATATCTAACTATTGGGTTTCTAGGAGATTCCCTCCTAATATATACTCCAAGGACAAGAGCAAGATCATCAGGAAGAGTCCCTCTTTCACATGGATTGGGGGAAATATCTTCAAGTTGGGGCCAAACCAAATTTTAAGGAGATGTGTAAGAGAGAAGGAAGTCTTTCACATCCTCTCAGCTTGCCATGATAGACCCTATGGGGACGATTTTGCTGCTAGAAGGACAACCTTCAAGGTTTTACAAGAAGGCTACTAATAGTCTACTCTACATCAAGATGCAAAGAGGCACCTTGCTAGATTTTATCAGTGAAAAAGTATGGGAAAGCTTACACCTAAGAATGAGATGCCCCTACAACCTCAAGTGATTAAGGAATTTATTGGGCCCATTGATTACTTGACAAAATGGGCTAAAGCAAAGGCAGTGAAGGAAAAAAATGAGCAAAAAGTGGTTGAGTTTCGTTTGGTTTTCCAAGGGAGTTGGTCACTGATAAAACGACATAGTTTACCTCAAATTTGATTGAATATATCATGGAGCATCGTGATATAAAGCACATGAAATCCAATGCCTACCATCCTTAGAAAAATGGGAAAGTGGAGGTCACAAACAAAGCCTTGGAGAACATTTTGATCAAGGTTGTTAATAGTAGTAGAAGGGATTGGTCAAACTAACTTATAGAGGCCACTTGGGTGTAAAATACCACCGGGAAAACCACTAATAGATTCACTCCATTCAAGTTAGGCTATCAAAAGAAAGCCTCGTTATCCATTGAATTCAAGTACAATATCTTTAGGATGGCATCACAGTTGGATTTGGATCTACAACACAACACGAAAGGTTGCTTCAACTCAATGGCTTGGATGAGTTCAGATTGTAGGATATTCTACACACTGAGGTAGTCCAACCATAGAGAAATATATGGCATGATAAGTACATTAGGGAGAAATATTTTCAAGAGGGTGATTAGGCCCTCATGTATGATTCAAGGTTCAAGGATTTCAAAGGGAATTTAATGACAAGGTGGATGAACCTCTATCTAGTGGAAAAATGTTATGAGAATGAGCCTCTCCAACTAAGAACAATAGATGAGGAAGGCATTACGTTTCTCATTAATGGTTACTGATTAAATTTATACAAAAGGACTTTGTAAAAAGAGGAGTTTACTAGTTCAATAAGAAAGAATATGAATGTAATTAGGGGTCTCACAACCCTCAGTTCATCTAGTCTTTGATCAACAAAAGAATAATAATAAAAATAAAGGGCCTAGGTGAAAACCTCTATGAGGAATCTAATGCCAAATCTAGGGTTGAAAACCTCCATGAGGTAGCCCAAGAGAAAAAAAATAAAGATAATAATAAAATATCCACAGGTGAAAACCGCCTCTGAGACGCCTGGGGCAAGCCTATAGTTTTAAAACCTCTCATGAGGCAGTTTGCATGTCTCAAGGGGACAACATTCAAAGGAAAGGGGTCCACATTCCATTTTTTCACTTTCCAAAATAGCCTCCTACATTTCCTTCACCATTCCACCCATCTCTCTACACCCCTCCATCATCGAGCAAGAAACTAAACTTGATTCTTCCTCAATCCTACAATGCTATAGGATTGTCCTAAACTACTACAAGATTGTCCCGAATTGCTACAGGATTGAGATTAGTCCAAGGAAATTGATAAGAAATCATGTTTTCCTTTAGGGAATGAAAGGATATGTCCACCACACTTCCTTCACCTCTCAACCAAACCATTTAACCAAATTCCCTTCCACAACTCTGCCTATATTCATAAAAAGACACCATTTTCACCCTTTCTTCACAAGCTTCCACCAAATTCAGAATTTCCAATCATTTTCCATAAGGTTATCATGAATTATCTAAGCCATTGGGTGCATTTCATGAAGATAGTTGTGGCTTTGGAAGGGTTGTGTGAATGTTATAGGAAATAAACCAATCCTATAGCAACACGCATAAACCCTACAGAACTAGAAGCAAAAAAAATTTGCAGCTCCAGAATGAAGATTTTTCCATCTTTAAGCATCAAGAGGCTACCCTTGAGAGATAAATAAGCCAAAAAATCCTTAAGAGGCAGCTACAAGGGCACTAATCCACTCTAGTAGTAGAATATCAAGCACTGGAATAACCTACACAACAAAAAAAGATTTCATCAGTCAAACACCTATAAATTTTTTTCACTAAAATGTTTTGTTTGAATGAGAACTAGTGCATGCAACAAGAACAAGGAAGATAACACCACTAGAGACTAGCAGATCGATAAAAAACATGAATGCATATAAAAAAACTCGACATCATAGGTAGGCTTAGGTATGACACTCCTTGCCTCTTCCTTTAAACATATATTGGTTCAAAGAAATGTTTTTAGTGAACGAGGAATGAGTTTTTATGGGCTGGAGGTGGTCAGTAAACTTAGCCACCCTCGAATAGTAAAAATGTAGTTACGCATCCTTCCAGGAAACATGGAAAAGTCAAAGCGAGAGAGTTTAAACTACGAGGAGTGCGGCCAATGGTTTAAAAAGGGAAATACATGTAGGGGTCATCTCACCTAGCACGTTGATCCCACTACCACAAAAGGAATAAAAGGTCAGGTCGAATTCAATTGCTCATTTCCAAAACCATTAGAAAGGCCCACTAAGACATCGAGGTCGAGCTAGCTATGACCAAAGGTTCTTGGGGTGCTAAAACTGTGCTACAGAGTCAATTTGCAGGTGCTACCGGATAGGGAGTAGGTGTTATAGGGTTGAACACAGTTGCTACGAGATTATGAAAATTACTAGTATTGCAGAGGAGGTTCTACAGGATCAGGCTGAGAAGTGAAAGAGGGTCTAAATAAATGATAATATTCCTCCAAATCCCCACAATAATAAGGAAATCATCTTAGGAGGGGTAATTGGAATATTTTATCCTTACTCACAATACAGTTATTAAGTGAAATTATGACTGTACAGGCATAATGTAGCAAACCCATGAAGAATTAATTTATTTTGCAAAAGATTTTGTTTTTTTTACATGAGGAAAGCAAGGTGATAATATAGGTAACCCATTTTTAATCTTAGAACATAATTTTCCCCTCTCTAACTAGAAAAGACACACGAACATCCTCATCCTACCTTGAGACCCTAGACTGCTTAGAACACAATTCTTTACAAAACAATTCTTTGGAATAACTTGAGAATGCTGAAGTAGGAGCCATGGGGGCAGGTTTCAATAGAAGGGAACCCAAAGACACCAAAAAAATCCAACAACATTCCCCTGTCATAGATATCTTCCTAAGCCACTAGTGGATGGGGTTATTTAAAAAATTGAAAGGGTATGATGATGATATAACCCAAGAATTTTCCATGGATCATCACCCTCAAGGAGAAGATAGTGCCACCACTGTTATAAGGGGACTTTCCATCCATTTGAATGTAGATCTCATTAGTAGAGTGACCACCATATCTCTAGGAGTCAATTGGGAAGGAAGATAGAACAAAATCCATTGCAACCAAGAGAAATTTCTTCCTCTTGGAAGAGAAACTTGTTGAAGACAAAAAATGAGTAAGAAGAGAGAGCCTCCCTTACCCTTGGGATGAAGTAGCCTATAACATCCTCAAGTACATATCTTGTGAAGGGAGGTTGAGTTTTGTATATGCCTATAAATTTAGGTTTCTATATGAGCTAGGGTTCCAAATATAATTTCCCATTCCAAGTAGCCTCAATGTTCTACATTTCCTCCTTCAGTCCATAATTGAAATGAGCTAGAGGGTGAAGGAAGGGAAGCACCAATACATTTCCCATCATGGAATCATAAGGCTCATTTTTATGGATACCTTAAGCAACCTCAGGAGTGTTGTGTTGTGGATCGAATTTGTGGACATGGATAGGTATTCCTTCATTGAGACAGAAGCCCAAACCTTGACATAACCTGAAGAGACCACCAAATCCAGTGTTGGAGGTAAGCAAGAGGAAGAAGGAGAGGCTGAAGAATAAGAGGAAGAGGTTGAAGATAAGGTAGAAGAGATTGAAGAAGAAGCTAAAGAAGAGGATAAAGAATGAGGAGGGTAACAAAATCTAGAAGAAGAAACCCTAGGAGAGCCCTTTAGTTCTCAGAAGAAAGGAAAACAAAGGCAACAAATAAGCCTCTTAGAGGGGAATATAGAACAAGAGGTGGTTGCTACTCTGGAATCCCTTATCAGACCTCTCAAAACCAATATAAGGAAACCCAAGAAAGGTATATTATATTTAAAAATAAGAAATAGCACCAGAATCAAACATGGGAAGTCTCAACCTCCCTCAACAATCCCAATCACAATTGATGAATCGGTTAGCCACCAAGAAGAAGGATTGGAATGAGGGAAAACAAAATTGAGGATGCCACCTCCACAAAAGGCAAGGGTAAACAACCTTTGGCACCCATAATAAGGCCAACCACTAGGGAAATCACAACCAAGCATCTCAAGGAACAAACAAAGATTCTATAGGAGAAAACATAACTGCTATAGGAAGGAACAAAACTGCTACAGGAAAGAATAGAGTTGTTATAGAATGAAGAAAAATTTCTTCAGGAAGGTAGATCAACCACTCAAGAGGAAGGAGAGGCTAAAAAAGTACTCTAAGAGACCACTCCACAACCTGATCTTGGATCCTATTACAAATCTATAAAGGGAGGGAGAATTATACCTACAAAATTTGCAATTCCCCTCCTATTTGAGTTAGAAAAAGGGAGAGGCATAACTCACCGGTGGATGCAAATTACAAAATACAAGAAATAGAGGATGTGGGCCTCATGGAGGAAAAGGTGCAACAAATGGGTAATGAATTGGCTTACTTGAGGTTAAAGGAATCAATCATAAAGGAGCAACTACAATTAGAAAACAAGAGGCGGAGAGGAACTACAGGAAAAGTAGGCACAAATTGCCACCATGGCAAGTTTGTCAATGGAGGCCATCGAGTGCAGGAAACAATCCAAAACTTTTGCCATTTTCCTCAAATAATAATGGTTGAAATTCCAAATCAAAACATTGGTACAATATGGCTCTCTACCAATTCAATATTATAGGAGGTTCATTGACTTTTGCTAGTAGGTGAGCATTGAGGATAGAGACAAATTGGCTGAATTTTATATGCACAACATTATCCTCATAGACATGAAATTTTTGGGACCCCAACTCAAGATTGGGGGATGTAAAATTGATGGCACTAGCCTCTTGGTTGATCCATGAAGAAACAAGGGATGGGGAAGCAAAGAAGTTAATGGACAAAGAAGCAAGTGAACCCCTATACATCAGGGTAGAGTTAATAAGCCCCAAGACTATCATCAGTAACCACAACACCATCTCTGTTGATCCCAAAATTTCCCCTCGCTAAATGGAACCACAAGAACAAGCCATCCTCCATTTCGAGGATACCTTTAGGTTGTTGGGGACTAAGAGCTTGCATACTTTCCAAAGAGGATGGCATGTTATGCCCCACAATTTACGAATAAGAGAATATCACTCCCCTTAAAGGTTGAGGAATGCCATGGAAAGGACCCCACTCTATAAAAGAATCATTCAAAGGTTTAAAATCAATTGCATAGGGATAAAACTCAGTCCTACCTTGTTATTTTACCTACAAGAGAGAAGAAATCAAGCAAAGGAACAAAGGGAGTGGGAAACCATAGAGGCAAATGCAGGATTCTATCCATAGGAGGGCTCATCATCTGATATGCCTTGGGATGTTAGAGAGGCCACCTGGGCCATGCATGAAATACATATTAGTGAGTAAGTTTCTCATAGGGTGAGAAACACTTTCAGTAGGGGGTGATGATGGGTACCATCAAAAGATACATTATAAGGCCATTTTCCCATCCTCCATCACACAATTTCTCCTTTTCTCACATTAATTAACATACTTTTGGTAATAATGTGTTTAATAGGAAGACTAAAGGATGTTTGTCATGATTTGTGGCATAATGTAGTTAACATGCAGGAAAAAGAGCATTATTGAGTACATTTATGGTGCATAGGCCTGTTGGAAGTAACTAGAGGAAGTGTAGGAGGCTTTTCCCCTTCATTTATTGTCCTTTGACTCAAAGTGATCCCTATAATCACTCATCTACACTCATCTACAACTAGAGGTCTACTGGAATATAATTAACTCAAGTGAATGTGAGAGTCTAAGGGAGCTATATCCACTTTTTCGGAGTTTTGGAGGGATGCAATCCTATTTTCAAGGAGGTTTCTTCTCAATCCTATTTGTATAAATAAACAGGCGTAAGGGTTAATTAGGATTCAAATTTTTGGAGTAGGGAAGTAATATCAAGAGCTAGGAGTTTGAGCCTATTATTGTATGATGTATTTGGACTATATTTTATGTTAATGAAAAATCTGCTATTGCTTCACATATGAGTTTATTGCAAAGGGATAAGTCCCCTTGGGTTAGGGCCTAACCCAGAGGCTATAGTCCCTCTTTGTGTATCATGTTTTGTGCATTATTTTAGTAGCAACATTTCTTTCCTTGTTTGAGTAGAATTTTATTTGCTATAAAATTGTGGTTGCAGGCTTGATTACCACCTCCCTTGGGGGAAATTTTGTTGAGTCTACAACAATGAGCCTAAAATATGTGATTGTCTCCCTTTGCAATTTGCTAGGACTTAGTTCATTATCTCTTGCATACTATGTTCCTAAAATCTAAGAGTTAAAATAATATTTTTCAAGTTTACATGTATGTAGGTTAGATTCATGTTGTGAGGAGAATTGGTTCTTAATGAAATAAAGTCCTTATTTGTTTATTGTCATAAAATTCAACTCATCCTTTCTTGCTTAGGGTATTTTGCTGCAATTTGATTATGATTTTTTAGTTAAAAAAATGGATTGTTGTTGGTTTGTAGGTGCTATCAGTGTATTTTAAGGTTTCAACAAAAATCCTACACTCCATTTTCATCATCAATCCCTTCCTTGTCATCCTACACTTCCCTCAAAAATTTTCCACCGAGACCATATTTATGGGTTATTTGAGGGACATCGTGTGCACTTATTGTTGTGGGCTGCTGAGAGGCATTAGGCTTCGAAAATGAGTCACACAACCTTCATATATCCTTACCTATGCTTTTCCACATTCAAAACACCTTTTTCACCCTTGGGATGCCTATGGGACCAATCTTGTAACAAAACAGTGAAATCCTATAACATCCTGTAGCAATCCTGTAACATCGTGCAACAATCTCTAAACTTGATTAGATGTTCTTCGAATATTAGATTTTGTTCCTTAGGCTTCAATAATGACTCATAGGCTTTGAATATGTGATTAAGGAAGACCCATAAGACCGCTTTAAACATGCCTTCTTTTCACTACAAGCATAATTCTACAATTAGGATTAGATGAAAATTTTCTAAATTGAATGATAATGATGTTTTTCTCATGAAATGCATATGAGTTTTGTTACTCTATCCAAGTTCATTGAAAAAAATTATTAAGAGGGCGATTTTCCCATGTAAATTAGATTGGGCCTATTTCTTGAATTCATTCTCTTAAGATTTCAATTAAAAAGTGTTGTTTTTGCATAGGTTTAGCTTTTTTTCAAAGAAAATTTTCTCATTTTGCAATTAGAATAATGTTTTACATTGTTGCAAGTAGCACAAGATTTACATTCTGAAAATAGAAAAGTACTTTTCATTCTTGCAATTAGCATAGCCTTTACATTCCTGTAACTATGGTTAGAAGTTACATTTGATGAATAACATTTTCCATTTCTGCAAGTAGAGCATTTGTTTTCATTTATGCAGTTACAGTAGAAACTTATTTTTCATGCAATTCCATTCCTTGAGCTAGCTAAGGAGTGGTCTTTTCATGCCTTAATTTGGTTCATTGCTTGAAGGTGGCATGAGTATATCTTGACCTACTGTGTATACAACATTAGCACCTCTTAATTTTGGATGTACCCCAAGTTGATAATTAAAGTTGGTAGCCTTGGGAGTCTCAACAATTTTTTTGTGATACTAGGGCTCATTAAGAATCTAGAAGCTGGAACCATTATCTTAATAAAGAAACTAGAGAACAAAATTGATCACTTGAATATAAGCTTGAATTTTGGAATGAGTGTTGAAGTATTAGATAATATTCTTAGTTTTCAATGGTCACCACTCATCAAGATAGGTCTTGTCTATGACAAAAAACAATACACCCCCAAGGAAGATACAAGCACTAAGGTCACAAAGTCATCATAAAAGGAAAATGAAGAAAAGCCTAGAAGATATGCTAATATTCTCAAAGGTTCCATAGGAAAGGAAATGAGGACTAGTAGAAACTTGATTCTCCTCACAAGAACATGGATGAGTTTAGAAGATTTGTTCTACCAAGAAGGTCATTAACAACCTAGTACCAAAATATATTCCTTGGCTATTGTATTTCTTGCAATAATTTTGATAAGGATGAGTTTAGAAGATTCGTTCTACTAATAAGGTCTTTAATAACCTAGTACCAAAATATCTTCATTGCCCATTGTCTTTCTTGCAATAATTTTGGTCATATAGAAATAGATTCTAGAGCCTATACAAGAAAGGATCATTTTAGATATATAAATAGAGGATCTTATCATACCTCAAAGAATGATTATGTGAGCAACAAAAACATATGTTCTCATGGATCTATTGATAGAAAATAAAATTCATTTATTCCCTTGATTGATTACAATATTTAATGTTACACGTGCAATAACTATGGACACATAGAATGTGACTGTAGAAGGAACATAATAAATTATCCCAAATAAAACAAGGAAGAAATTGTTCTTACTAGTCATAGAGAAGAATACACAAAGGTGTGGAAAAGGAAGAAACGAGAATTAAATATGGAAGAATGTGGAATTGCACTATTTGCTAAAAAAAAAAAGCCAATGTTATATTGATAGTGGACATTCAAAACAAATGACATGGGATCAAAATGATTTTTCCCCCTAAAGGAAGAAAGAGAGGTAGTGTTATACAAGGACATTTGGAAAATGTACTGTTAATCTTGATGAAGAAAATAATAAACACGAAATTTCTTATATGTTTAAGGGTTAAAACATAATATTCTAAGTATCAAGGAAATGTGTGATCAAGGTTACAACCTCACATTTTGTTCTAAAGAATGTGAGATAAGGAAAGAAGGTTTTGTAAGATTAGTGGGAGATGCAAACAAAACATTGAGAAAGGTATACGTCCTTAATGAAGTCAAAGGAGAAAAAATTTGTATGGGACAATTAAATGAAAGCTAGTTATGGGATAAAAGGATGGGTAATGAAAACTTTGACAATCTAGTAAAACTCAGCAAGACACAAGCAATAAAAGCTATGCCAAGGATGTCAAACACCACAAACATTATTTGAAAGGCATGTCATCATGCGAAGTAGGTGATGTTTAGTTTCAAAACAAAGGAGTACTCAACATCAAACCCACCAGAACTTATTGATGATTACACAAGAATGACATGGCTTACATTTCTTAAAGAAAAAATTGAAGCATTCGTAAAGTTTAATGCTTTGAAAGCTCTAGTTGAAAACAACATTGATTTGAAACTGAAGTTCTTAAATTCATACAAAGGAGGTAAGTTTACTTCTAATGAATATGATGAATTATGTGAAAATCATGGAATCAAGAGACATTTTTTGACAACATGGAATCCATAAAAAAAACAAAGTTGTAGAAAGGAAGGAATTTTTCTTACAAGAAATGGATAGGACATTGTTGAATGAAGCCAATCTACTTGGTATATTTTGGAGAGTACTCAGCATAACAATTTACATTTCGAATAGAGAACAAATTTGAGTGAACAACAAAGACACCTTATGAATTATAGAAAGGTAGACCAACCATAGTAAAAATACTTTATATAAATATAAATGAAGATAATTTAGGAAATTTTTATTCCAGAACATATGAAGGTATCTTTCTTGGCTATGCATCTAGAAGCAAGGCCTACAAATGCTACAACCTAATATTGCACAAGGTTATATAAAGTGTTGATGTAAGAGTAGATGAAACAATACCTCTAAAATAAAAGTCACAAAAAAAAGAATATCTAGAGTAGACAATTTACAAAGAATGAGAAAAGGAACAAGAACAAGAACAAGAAAAGAAAGAACAAGAAGAAATAGGATGCCAATATCCAAAGACACCATATAGATTTGTCAAAAAGTATCATCTAAAAAATAATTCATATATATATATATATATATTATGTGTGTGTGGTGTATATATATATATATGTATATGTAAGTAAATATATATATATATGTGTGTGTGTGTGTGTGTGTGTGTGGGTGTGTGTGGTGTGTGTATATGTATATGTATATATATATGTATGTAATGTATATGTATAATGTATTATATGTATATGTATATATAATATATATTATATATATATATATATATGTATATGTATATGTATATGTATATGTATATGTATATATATATGTATATATGTATATATGTATATATAAATATATATATATATATACATATACATATACATATACATATACATATACATATACATATCTGTATCTGTATATGTATATGTATATGTAATATATAGTGAAATATATAGTGAAAGCAATAAGGATTTCAATTGTCAGAAAATGCATGTAGACTAAAGAAAGCATTGTATGGACTAAAAACATGTCCTAGAGTTTGGCATTCAAGACTTGACAGATACCTACAAAAACAATGTTATGAAACCAACTCACAAAAAGATAGAAAAGAGAGATCAACACCTTCAAAATAAGTCTCTTCGAGGTGGCAACCTCCTTTACATTACACAAATGAATAATTCTTGGATGATACAAATGATAGAACCTCCTTTCTATATATAGGAGTCTAAGGGGTCACAATATAATCAAAGCTAACATAACAATAATAATATAAAGGCACAACAATAATAATATTGGGCTTCTATGGGGCACAATAATAACAATATGGGGACAATAGGGGCACAACAATAACAATAAGGACTACAATGACAATATTAATGGGAGAATCACTAGTATTATAGGGACCTAACATGCCCCTCTCCTTCAAAAAAGTGTTGTCGTCAATGCTTGAGTAGTTTTGGATGCTTGTGTATAAAATATTCTTCCTACCATCTGGAACCTTCAGCAGGTAAGTTCTTCCACATAACGAGATACTCCGAAATTGATCGATTTCGTAGCTATCTAGTTCTTATTTCTGTGACTGCTTTAGGTTCCAATATGATTTTTCCTTCCTCATCAAGTTCTAGTAATATTGTTTGAACTGGGAGCTTGTCACCAATAACCTTCTTTAAGCATGAAACATGGAAATCTGGGTGCACTCGGGAAGTTGCAGGAAGCTCTAATTTGTATGGCATAGTACCAATATTTTGTAACACCTTGTACGAACCATAATACTTTGGTGATAATTTATTATCCTTCTTAGCTTGCTTGAGGGACATTTATTTATATGGTTATAGCCATAGAAATACCCAGTCACCTACATCAAAACTTCTTTCACTGCAATGTTGATCTGCATGTTGTTTCATTCTATTCTGTGCAAAAGATAGGTTATCCTTTAAGAGTTGGAGAACTTGTTGTTGGTGCTTGATGGATATTCCATTGCTTGAACCTTAGAATTTTCTCTTAATAATGATGTGATGGATGGTGGGTGAAATCTATAAAGTGCCATAAATGGGGTAATTTTTGCTACAGTATGGAAGGAAGTGTTATACCACCATTCAGCTAGAGGCAACCATTTGACCCATTGTGTCTATTTATCAGATACAACGCAACGTAGATATCCTTCCAAACATTTGTTTACTATCTCAGTTTTCCCATCAGATTGAGGATGATAAGATGAGCTATGAGTTAATTGAGTACCAAGACAAGAAAGTAATCATGTCCAAAAATTTCCAGTGAAAATGGGATCTCTGTTGCTTACAATAATCTTTGGGTTTCCATGTAGATTTTGAATTGTTTCCATAAATGCAGTAGAAACGGTACTGGCTTTAAATGGATGAGATAATGCACAAAAGTGTGCATACTTGGTAAGTCTGTCAACTACCACCATGATGACACTCTTTCCTTTGGACTTGGTGTTGGCTTAGTGGGGCTTGACCCAGGTTCGGAAGTGATTTAGCCAAGCAAATCCCTATACTACTGGCCCTTTTCAACAATAGTTTGTGGAGTACAGACTAAGGTCTCACCTGAAGTAGTATGGGAGGGTGCTAGAACCAGGTTTCTGCACCCTGGGGATGTCTGATATGTGGTGATTTGCACGCGGTCCAACCTTCGCACCTACTGCGCTATGCACACTTGCAGGCACCCTGTGCCCTGTGATACTATCTTCGCGCAGCTCTAGCCACAACGGGACCCATGTTATTTCCCTAAGTCTTCCTTAGTTAGGTTCTGTTAACTTGTTTACTTAGATTAAATTCAAATATAAGAATTCATATGAGTATTCATCAAGTGCGCGCAGTAAATAAGCAGATTAAAAGAAATGTATGACATCAACACACAGATTCAAGAACAGATGCACAAAGTAACTTCTCTTTATTATCTTTCAATTCCAAGTACAGACCCGACTCCACCCTGTGCACTTAGCTGCAGGGGTCCTCACACTCAGCTGCGAACTCTACTAGGCCTCTGCGCACTCAGCTGCAGAGCCTCTTCCTACTACTACGACCCAATACACTTCAACTTTCACTCTATGTTCTTACCATGCCTTCGCTATTCTATCTCTTTATGCTCTACCAAGCTATCTTTATACTTACAGCCTTGCTCTATCTATACAATCCCATGGTCTACGGACCATGGGTAGGCTGAAACAACTTTACATCAAATTACAATATTTTAGGGCAGACAACCCTATGACTCAATTGTACACTTCGTGCTCTGTGCTCGCACTTCGCGGAGTTCTACACCATCTTTGACCATAGCTTGGGCTTTAAGCCCCAAAACCTGCTGCGGAGGATCCCATGCCCAACAGGCCCCAACACAATCATCGTGATTCATCTCGAGTCACTATGTTGGTGCGGCGATCTTTGCGCGAAGTACATCCAGTAGGTCTCACATAGCTTGGGTGTCCGCGACACATTGTTCCGTTGTCTATTGTATTTGATACACACGTGTCTCTGAACCTTCATGAGCAGGGTCACATTCCTATCTAACCGCATAAAGTCCCTCCATTTGTGCCAACTTTCCTTCAATGGTAGTTGTAATTGTGAAAGCTTCATGATCCATGGTTGGATGCGCACATTAAGCAAGGCTTCTTTTTGTTGAGCGACATCTAACTGGTCCTTCATTGCCCTTGCCTCCTATATTTTGACGAGTCGTAGAGTAAGAAAGACTATCTACACGGTCCCTTGGACATTGTCGTACTCCTGCTGCAACTCGCGCGCCTCTGTCTCTAGCTGTTGTAGGTTTGGATCTTCTTGTATGTATGTAAGCATGGTTAGTGCTTGATCCAACATCCCGGTGCAGTCCTGTACCGCTTGGCCAATTTGCTCCAACCCCATTTAGATAGTGTGGGCATGTTGCTCTCTAGCCTTTGGGGGCGTGGAAGGCTACTTCTTTAACCGCAGCTTAGCGATCTACAAGTTCAGCTCCAAATGAACCTTCACCATTTCCTCCATGGCCTCACGGACTCCGATTGCCAATCAGTGGACACGCTCTACTGCTGGTAGTTTTGCGGGCACGACCAACTCTGGGACACTCCTACACATATCGTCTACTACCTGCTCCAGTCCGCGAGCCTGTGCAACCAACTCATCATGCTAGAATTTGAGCTCATCCATGTTGATTTTTTTCTCGTTCAAGACCTGGATTGCACGGCCTTCCCTGGCGCGGAGCTTTGCGATGACCCCATCCTGTAACTAGTACAGGGTTTCACGCAGTAGGTCTGCCAAGTTTAAGCCGACGCCTTTCATGCTGGTCATCATAGCTCGGTCAATCTCGCTTGCTATTTCTAGGGCACCATCGGACAAGACAAAAGGGTTGTCCCTATGGGCGTGCAAAGTCTGTTCGACCTCTGCAGTTCTTGCTGCGACGTACGAAGCCATTGTACCTGTTTGGGGGGGGTGTACCTGTAAGCCTTGTAGTTGCACGTTGAGCACCCCCAACACAGTGTTCTGCTCCATCCTCATTTCCTGGAGCATGTCCTTTGTGACCTTGCGAACCATTTCGCCGATGTCAAACAGATCACCTTCTATGAGCGTGATCAGGTCAACAGACATCTTTGTCGCCTTCACCTTCTTCCTGGGAGTTGTTTTCTCATGGACACATGGCTACTTCAGCTGTTGCAAGGTGGTTTCCAAATCCACGCGCTCTTCATCCAGGTCGATGTCCTCAGCCCCTTGCCCTGTGGACATTTCCTGCACTGTTTTGGTTTCTGTCATCTGCGCTGCTGTTGTTGCATCGACCGTCTTCTGTTTTGCATCTGCTTCTTGTTCCTGGGACCTCTTTTCAACTAACTACACAATGTGCAACTTGATGTCCTTCTTCCTTTGCTAGGCTATGGCCTTCTTCATTCCTGCCAAGTCTGGGGCACGCCACTCTGGAGGCCATGTTTCTAATGCTGTGAAGATGGTATTATCCATAGAAATAAATGGAAGCTTTGTCCATTCCTTTGTTGGATCCTTCTGTGCCTGGACATGAATGTTGTGCATGTCCACTTTAAACTCTGCAAAGCTCTTCAGAGTGGCGTACACTGTGGGAGACAATCGTGGCCTTCTATTTATCCATATCCGGGTGTTCGCCTCCACTAGCACCCAAAACGCCTTGACCACGTGAATCCACTTTGCATCCTTCGTGGCCCAGAGTGAAGTGTACTTCGCGGCCTCAGGAAGGTCCTAGTTGATTGGAGGGAATTGGCTCTCTACCAGTAGTTCGCTTGCTACCAACAAGATGGATAAGAGAAACCATGCATAGTGGAAGGTCTTACCCCACTCTTGGGCCTCCTTACAATTTATCAAAAATTCCTCACAGAGGAATTCAACCCAGTTGAATTGGACACCCTCCGTGCACTGTTCAGCCAGTGCAACCACAGGCGCTGGTACTTCGTCTACACGACACTTCCGCATTACTTTGTCAGCCAGGAGTTGGGTGGCTACACATATGCCTTTGTCCTTAATACTCACAATTGCATAGCCACTCTTCTTCTTCTCCAGCTTGTACTTGTTTTTCATGGCTTCCACGAGAGCCAAATTGCTGCTTCTACCAGCTATTTCCATGGGGTCCCTTCCCTTACAGGGAAGCCAAGAAATTCTGTGAATTAGTTCTGTCGTGATGGGAATCTGCTCCTCCAACCATATATATCCATCATGCACCAGGCACAACAGTTGCCTGATGATGAAAATGGTGATGGGTGCATGGTGAAAGTGGGGTATCCATCGTAGATGAAGTAACCTGGCTTTCTCCACACCACGCAGCCATTTTGTGTCTCCAACATGATCACTGACCCCTCCACCTTATGTTTCATCAAGCTTTCAGTCATCATGTATGGGATTGTCTCGCTGTCTACAAGGTCCCAATGTTCGAATTTCATGGTAGGCACCTGTCAAAGGGGCGGACCTTCAAAAGTAATGTTGTTAGGGAGGAGCGGGGTTTGGAGCGCACTCTTCGTGGCCTCCAGGTCTTTGGCTGCCTTAACTTTTCCCTTCCACGGAGGGATGTACGTGGGCACCTTTGTTGTGAAACGCATTGGTGGCACATCCTCCTCTTCATCGTCCCGCACCTCTATTTGGTCAATTAGCACCTGTAAGTCTTCCTCCTCTTCATTAGATTCGACAGTGACGACTTTGCCTTTTTCTTTCATTGACAATTTTCCGAACCGTGGGTTTCTTGGGGATACGTAGACTAGTCCCATCGTCTGCTTATCTTTCTTCGGCAGCGGCATTCATGGTGATTTTGGAACTTCTGACACAAGTGCTGCATCTCTGGTCTCCTCATGGACCATATGGGGCTCCGCAGCCTCAACGGTATCTTTGGCGAATCACACTTCTAGTCTGCTAGTAGTCATCGTGTTTTCATGGGATCTCTTCGGTCGCACACTCAAAGGTGATAAGAGTGCTCGGCACTGACTGCTTTGTAATTGCTCAAATCTCAAACAACCAAGTTTTGTCTCATGGCTAGCCCCGGGGGTTTTATAGCATCTTTTGAGTTCGAATTTGACCATTCCCCCCACTTCTGAGTCATTAATGCCTTCTTGGTAGTAGATCATCCCAAATCTAGCTCTTAATTAATGTCTTAATTGTCTTGTCATGAACAGTGACACCAACGGTCACTTCCCAGCCTACCCGTGTGGTAGCTTAGCAACCCTCTACATGGGCACGACCTTTGTGACATTCTGATCCTGCGCGCAACCTCCTTATCGCAGAGGCCCCTCACAAACTCTTTTATAGTCCCGCTTTCTTTTTCAATTTCTTGGAGCGCTCAGACTCTGCTCCCTACGGATAGTCAGGTGGTTGCACCAATTGTGCGAGCCTTCAATTCACCTTCCAGCCTAGTCTATGGGCACTCCTCAATTATCCTCGCCACAGTGAGTGCCACGAATTCTTCCTTATGTGGTGTGCTCCCCTGGTTACTTTGTCTGGTAAGGTGCGGTCATAACCACGGTAGTAGAGTCACAATTGCTTGGCGACAATCTTCTAATGAAGTAGTATGGTTGCCCATATCTTGACCTATTATTTTATCAACGTGGCATGCTTGCATGATTTTGCTTTCCATTTTTTGATCTCCACATCTATTAACATGCTTTTTTCCCTCAATCGTACTCGATCCTTTTCGATTTCGCGAAGCTTAAGGTTCCCTCACCGAATGGCTCCTGAATCTGCGTATGTTCGCCCTCGCGTAGCTACATAATTCCTTCGTTCTGGTCCTCACGTACTGTCCCAACTATGGGAGCTATTGTGTGAAGATTCCCTTTCTCCAAAATTATGGTCTTGACCCTACTCCTTAGCTTCGGAATCATATCTGTGCTCAGGTTTTTGCACATGGCCCTATAGGCCCATTGAACCGCTGGTACGCGTAGGTCCCAACCAGTTTGTCTCACCTAGTGATCCCCATTTATGACTCTGTATACCTTCTTGAATTCTTCTACCTAGAATGTTTGTGGTGTGCGTCTCCCTTCCTACTACTGCATCCTATTCCGATTTTCGATCCTTAGTTTGGGGTGTGCTTGAGTGGGTTGCACAACACACGTCTATACCCATCGACATAGGTGGGCACGCAAGTTGCTCTGTCCTTGGTGCCTGAATCTCGTTCGAAGTTGGGAGGTTCCAAACCATAAGAGAATCGTCCTTCTACATCCATGCCAATCCTCAAAGTTTCCTTGATGTGTACCCCACCATTGTGCGGGTGTTGTGCGCAGTGCCCATTTCAACGCATCGAACCGCTATTGTTCCAATACTATGCTTTCGAACTTGCTCAGGAATTCATCCACTGCTATAAATCCATCATATGTCAGCAACTCTCTTGCCTCTATTGTCACACAACGTAGTGATCTAACCATCATGTTGTATTTCAGCGTTGTCACCTCATGCAATCGATTCTGCCATCGCTCTACTTCTTCATCTGAATCCGAAGTGCAGGAGCTTTCGCACTCCCACGAGATTCTCCCATTCAAAGTCAGATACACCCAATCCTGGTCTTGTGTAGTTATCTTGTAAATTCAATCCATCTCATCATCGCTATCATAGCCACGCACTGGTTCAGTGTAGCGCGCTCCTTCGGCTGGGTCTAGCGGGACTACTATGTGTAGCCACTTTTTCTCGAAGATCATTTTGCGCTTCTTGATGTTGATAACTCCGTTCATATTGGTGGCCCAGTCTATTCCTAACAGCATGGGATAGGTATCATTGTCATCGACAATCTCTATTACTTCAAAATCTGCCTGCACACTTGTGCCTTCAATATAAACTATTACCCCTTGCAACCTCCCCATGGGAAAAATCTTTTGTTGGTTTGCCATTCGTAATTGAATAGGGGACCATTATAATGTGGGATTGCCCATGCATTCCCATGGTTTCTTCAGTAATACATTCACGTTCGAACCTAAATCTAGGATTATCTGATCCAATTCATATTCCCCAATTTGTGCAGTCAACCTCATTTCCCTTCCAATGCGCAATGCATGCTTCCCCAATTTCCTGACTATGCGCGGTTCTCCTAACCCCACACACCTGGTGATCAGTTCTTGTAGTTCTTTAACCGCCTTGTTTTCATGCAGCAGTTTCATTCATGTCTCCAGAAAGGTAGTGAGCATTGAAGGATCCATTCCTGGCTCTGGTTGATGCTTACTACCTGAAGTGGAGGCCTCTGCGAAGCTCTTCTTAGCTTCCATGAATGTCTCCTTTGCGCGTTATAAGTCAAACTCAAGTTCCTTTGCAGGAGCCTTGTGAACCCATGTACTTTCCTCTTGCTACTTTCCCTTATCCTCTCCCATGGTCGCACCACTTCTGAGAATCATGTTTACATTCAGGTCCTCTTTGTGCTGCTCAAAACTCATCATTTTTATATTCTGAGTTGGGGGAGGCTAGAATACCCCTTTTTCACGCATCTTCATGATCAACGTAGGATAGTCTATTGTTTCATGATCAAACTGAGCACAGTACAAATAGGATACCCTCTTTAGATTGGTACAATCATGGGCATAGTGCCCTGGTCCTCCGCAATTGTAACAAATTAATTGTCCGCGGCCCCTTCCTGGTCCCATTCCACCTCGTCCTCGATCTCGCCCCTGAAATCCAACGTGCGCCATCCCCACATTTGGGTCGAGGGCTTGTATTTCGGTCTGCATCCTATAGGCTGGGTTCTGATCCATCATTAGCTCATAACTGCGGCAAATGAGCTCATCATGGCCTACCGACCTGCAAAAATTACAAAACAATTGCTGGAGTGTTTGTGTATATTTCTGCAGCAAATGACTATTGTCTGTCATGTGTTTCCCTCCTATCTGACAGATTGCACACCATAAAGCGGGTGCCGCACTCAGCCCGGACTACACCTCCGGTCTTAGCAGCATTGACCCTCCTCCTACCAAGTAGTTTGCAAATACTAGGCAGTGATCCTTGTCATGGCCTTGGCCTTTGCACTTTATGCACCATACTTCCTCACATGCCTCTGGCTGCGGTGCCCTATCCTACTTCAAGCTTTGCATTTCTAAACACATATTCTGTAGTTGCACATGGATTTGTTGAACTCCCAACCTAGGGTCTTGTATCGGGGTTTCATGTAATCTCATTGCCATTTCCAATGCTTCGGCCTGAGTGGAAAGTTTCTGTTGTGACATCATCATTCTCAAGTGTGGTGCCAAAGATGCTACAAACCATGCACGATGTTGTGCATCTGTCAACGTCATATTGGCTTTGCGGATCATAATATTCAGTTGTTGATCCTGATCCTAGGGAGTCTCGCCTGAGAGCATCGCGATCTCTTTAAACCCAATGATTGATTATGTTTCTGACTTTGGCCTGCTAAATTCCCTGTTAAGTGCATTCTAGATCTCTGCTATCCCTATGTTTGGGTGTTCGTTAGAGAGCTTGATATACCATGTCATTGTGCGATCCTGTAGTGCGCTCACCAATGTAGCCTTCTTAATATTGTCGTCCATGACGCCTTGTGCTTCCCATACTTCTCTTACCACGAACCAGAATTGGTCCAAATCCTCATTCCCTACTCCTCTGAACATTGGTAGCATGATCATGCTCGCCATGCTGAACTGTGGAGGTGGTCGAGGTGGAATGGGTGGAGATGGAGGTGAGGGAGGTGAAGTGGGTGGCAATGTGGGTGGAGGTGGTAACCACATAATCTATTTCCTTATAAAAAAGATCGTGCTTCTCAGAGAAACCTTTGTGAGCTCATCCTCACTTTCCCACGAGCGTGAAATTAAGGAACTGTTTTATAATTCTTCGTTACTTCCGCTTCTGTAGATCTTTCCGCTCGACATAGTCCCAAACATTAATTTATTCGCATAACCCGCTTTTCACATAACAACATCTTAATCCAGGTGTTCAAAGATTTAATATACTTACCTCATGGACCCTTGAGGAAACATCGCTCTGCCTTGCTGTAACTGACAGTTGTGTCCACCATGAACTCAGTGATAAATCCTCCTATTATTCAGTCAATCCAGTGGTCCATAGCTCGTTCTATCTTATCCTCTGAGGCTTCTAGTCTGCGCACTAGCTCCAAAGTCCACACTATTGGTTGGTCGAGCTTACACCTTCCTTATTTGTCAGCTAACCTCGCGATCCACTCATACAGCTCAGATGGAAAGGATGCAAAGAAAATCTTGTGGATCTCCATATACACATAGCGATCCATCCACTTTTCCTTCGATACTTGTGGAGTTTTGTTTTCTTATTTCACGAACTTGTGAATCTTCTTGTCCAATCACTCTTCAATTTCATTCTTTGTTGGGTTCCAATGGCATGACATCAAACATCCCTTATGTAGATCCCAGTCCCAGGAACGGAACCCTTTTTTGGCTTAGTGGGGCCTGACCCAGGTTCATAAGTGATTTAGCCAAGCAAATCTTGGTACTACTGGCCCTTTGGGCAATAGTCAGTGGAGCGCAGACTGAGGTCTCACCCGAAGTAGTATGGGAGGATGCTAAAACTAGGTTTCTGCACCCTGGGGATGTCTGATATGTGGTGATATGTACACGGTACAACCTTCATACTTACTGCTCTATGTGCACCTGTGGGCACCCCACTCCCTCTGATATTGTCTTCATGCAACTCTAGCTACAGCGCGACCCATGTTATTTCCCCAAGTATTCCTTAGTTAGGCTCTGTTAACTTGTTTACTTAGTTTTAATTCACATATAGGCATTCATACAAGTATTCATCAAGTGTGCATAGTAAATAAATAGATTAAAAGCAATGTATAACATCAACACACAGATTCAAGAACAGATGCACAAAGTAACTTCTCTTTATTATCTTTCAATTCCAAGTACAAAACTAACTCCGCCCCGCGCACTCAATTGTAGGGGTTCGCGCACTCAGCTGCAGACTCTACTAGGCCTCTGCACACTCAACTATAGAGCCTCTTCCTACTACTATGACCCAATACACTTCAACTTTCACTCTATGCTCTTACCATGCCTTCGCTATTCTATCTCTCTATGCTCTACCAAGCTATATTTATAATTAGAGCTTCACTCTATTTATATAATCCCATGGTCCACGGACCATGGGTAGGCTGACACAAATTTTCATCAAATTACAATATTTTAGGGCGAACAGCCCTATGACTCGATTGTACACTTCGCGCTCCACAGAGTTCTACAACATCTTTAACCAAAACTTGGGCTTTAAGCCCCAAAGCCTGCTGCAGGGGATCCCATGCCCAACACTTGGGTAAACCTGTGATAAAATCCATTGAAACCTCCTCCCAACGTTGACTTGGAATGGATAAAGGTTGTAAAAATCTCGAGTGCCCTTCTAAGGGGGAGGAGTTCAATTCCATAAGAATCTTTTGTTTGAGTTGGGAATTCTGACATGGGTATAAGCAATTTTTGTACCATAATGAATCATTTCTCCAGCTAAATATATTATATGTACTGGGATCTTGTTGTAACTTTTGAATGAGTTCCCACACTTCTTCGTCATTCTTCCATTCATTCCTTGCTTCGTTTATCCAATCTGGTTGGATAATAGAAATGGCACAATGAAATGCTTCCACATCCTCATCCTTTCTTGAGAGTGCATTTGCCACAACATTTTGCTTCCCTTTTTTGTAGATGATTTCAAAGTGATAACTCAACATCTTTGTGACCCATTTTTGTTGCTCTTCTAACGATAATTTTTTTTCTAAAAAGTATTTAAGGCTATCATGATCCATTTTTACCTTGAAGTGTCTTCCCATTACGTAGGGTCGCCATTTCTTAAGTGTATGTAGTATTGCCAACATTTCCTTCTCATAAATAGATTTGAGTAAATAATTTCCTTTTACTAGATGAATTTCAAAAGAAATGGGTCTTTCTTCTTGCATTAAAACAACACCAATTCCATTTCCCGAGGCATCACATTTCACAATAAATGTTTTTGTGAATTTCGACGTAGCTAAGACCGATGCTTGGCACATTGCCTCTTTAAGATGTTCAAAGGTCTTTATTTCTTCTGGAGTATATAAAAATGCATCTTTCTTCAATAATGTTGTTAGAGGTGCTGCTATTCTCCCATAATTATTAACAAAATTGTGATAATACCCTGTCAACCTGAGAAATCCTTGCAAATGCTTTATGGATGTGGGGATTTTCCATTCCTTAATGGCTTTAATTTTGTTAGGGTCTACCTTAACACCTTCATGAGATACAATATGACCCAGATATTCCACCTCTTGTACTCCAAAGAAACATTTGGATCTTTTTGCATATAATTGTTTCTCCTCCAATAGTTGTAGCACCCTGTCAACATGTTCAACATGATTCTTCCAAGACTTGCTGTAGATTAGTATATCATCAAAAAATACTAACACAAATTTTCTAGGAAGGGTTTGAAAATGGAATTCATCAAACCTTGAAATGTAGAAGGTGCATTAGTAAGGCCAAAAGGCATGACCAAAAATTCATAATGACCCTCATGAGTTCTAAATGTTTTTTTTGGAATGTCTTTAGTCTTCATTCTGATTTGATGATATCCTGAAAGAAGATCTGACTTGGTGAATTAAATTGATCCATGCAATTCATCTAATAATTCATCAATGACAGGAATGGGAAATTTACCTTTAATAGTGAGATTGTTGAGCTCCTTATAATCTGGACACATGCACCATGATCCATCCTTCTTGTGCACCAATACTCTTGGTGCATAGAAAGAACTTTGACTAGGTTGAATTATACCAACCTGTAGCATTTATGCAACCATACGTTCAATTTCACTCTTTTGGGCATAGGGATATCTGTATGGGTTGATGTTTGGAGGAACACTTCCTAGAATCAAATGAATAGCATGATCATGATCACGAATAGGTGGGAGACCTTTGGGAGTCTCAAATACCTTGGAATGATTGTCCAATACGTTTTGGAGATATGGAGAAATATATGATTTCGATGTGGGAACCTCTAGCAAACATAATTGTGAAATTACACCTCGTTGTTCCTTCTTTAGAAGCTTTTTCATATTGTTAGAGCTGATTATCTTTCCGGGTTTCCCTGTAATACCCCTTAATTCAACTTCCTTTCATTCTGTACGAAATTTCATGAAACGTTCTTGAAATTAAAAGCTATTGTACCCAAGGATTGTAGCCATTGGACTCCTAGTACAACATCAACACCACCCATTGGAATGGAAAGCATTTGGCTAATCAATACATATTCTCCCATGGATATCTTGATATTATGGCACTTTCCAGAGAAAATTATGGTTCCTCCACTTGCAACCATCACTTGACACTCTAGTGCTGGATATAGGGAGCAATTCAATTCCTTTTCTATCTTACAATGAATAAAATTATCTGTACTTCCCGAATCAATCAACACTATTACCTTTTTCTTCTTGATATGTCCTTCTATCTTCATAGTTTGAGTAGTGGTAATTCTAGCCAATGCATTACAAGATATGGTCAGATTCATTTCTTCTTTATCTAGGGTTTTTTCCCGGAGTATATCCTCTTATTTTGACATTTCTTGTTGTTTTTTTTTCCTCCTCTTCACAATCTATGTAGAATAATTTCTTCTCAACACACTTATGACCTTTAGTGTATTTGCTATCACAACTCTAACAAAGCCCTTTTGCTCTTTTTTCTTCCAATTGTTGTGGTGTCAACCTTGTAGGTTGTGGAAGGCTAGGGGCAACAACACTTCCATCTTTATAGTTGTGAGTGGTAGGCTTCCTTGTAGCCATAATTTTGCTTTCCATTTTTCTTGCTAACCTAAATGCCTTCTCTAATGAATCAGGTTCCCAAAGGCGAACCTCATGTTCAATATTATCCTTTAAAGTCCCTATGAACACATCAATCCTATGCTCCTCTCGAATATATTTTACCCTTGTGTTCAATTTTTGGAAGCCCTCAATGTGCTCTGTCATTGAACCCTTTTTTTTTAGATTTATCAATTGTCTAAAAAAGGTGTTGCTCTTTGTATCCTCATAATGTGTTATCATTTCTTTCGTAAAAATTTCCCAAGTGACAATTTGTTTACGAGAACAAAGTCATCGATACCATACAAACTGATTTGGTTCCAAATATAAAGTTGCAATACGTACCTTTTGTGTGTTTTTCACATTATGGAGATCAAAAAATTGCTCCATCTGTAGTATCCATATTCCAAGATCCTTGACATCAAACTTCCTCATATCGATTTTTGGAATATGGTGGATCTTCAATCCAAGATTAGAGTCTATGAAATCATGATTAACATTTCTTTTGTTCTTGTCATGAGTTTCCTTTACTACCCTTTCACCATTAGTGACCATTTATTGTAGCAACGTATTAAAATTTATCTTCAATTCTTCCATATTATCATCCATGCCATTAATCTTAGCGTCCATGCCATTCATCTTGGCTTCATTTACCTTTAGTGAGAGTGAAATTTGTTGTACTTGGTCTTGTAATTTTGATATATCATGTTGCATTTCTTCCTCTTCTTCACGAGTCATGCTAGAGCTTTCAAGTTTCTTACTAGGTGTTTCCATTTTCTTTCTTCGGGCATTAATTAATGATAATAATTCTTCACTATTCCCTTTGTGCAAAATTTAAAAAAACTACGCACCTTTTTTTCTCTTTGTAAGAGCTCAATATTAAATCTGTTGTATCTTTGTAACTGCAGATCTCGAATATCTAAAATTTCATCTTGTAGTAGCCCTTTGAGTCCTCTTTCTAACCCCGCAAATTTGATCAAGATTGGATTCTCCAAGGAAGAGTTATGCCAAATCGCCCACAGTGACCTGATTATAAACTAGTTCAATAGAGTGAACTTGTACAACGTGCTACGTGTCACTGTTTCACCCCTAGTACCTGAAATTGATATACAGAAAACTATGGGTTCTCCTCTTTCCAAAACTTCTTACGAAATTTCAATCTGATGCTTAAAACAAAAGTTATGACGATTTTCCCTAGGTCACCTGTTTGGAATGTAATTCGGGAGTCTGCAAAAATCCTAACTTCCTCAGATCATATCTCTGCAAATATAGTGAGACAATATCTAAAATTCTAACCCGAAGTTAAGAATGATTTCAGCTCAAATGAGTTTTTTTTATCTTCTGAAACATCACAATAGAAAATTTATAATGAAAATTCCACGATGACCTTTTTGGAGTAGCAAAACCCTAGAATCCAAAGCTCTAATACCAATGTTAGGAAACCAGCTCACAAAATGATAGAAAAGATTGATCAATGTCTTAGAATTCAACTTCTTCAAGGGGGAAACCTCCTTTACATTATGCAAATGAACAATTCTTGGATGATACAAATGATTAAACCTCCCTTCTATATATAGGAGTAGAAGCGGTCACAATATAATCAAGCTGACATAACAGTAATAACATAAGGCCACAAAAATAACAATAGTGGGTTTCTATGGGGCATACTAATAACAATATGGTGACAATAGGGGCACAGTAATAAAAATAAGGGATACAATGACAATAGTAATGGGAGAATCATTAGTATTATAGGGGCCTAACATCGACCCTATGTAGCCTAGATGATGTGTGGATGCCCTCCTTGTAGCATGGTTGCAACTAGTTGAGTTGGCATTGATGTCATCCCTTAATGCCATTCTTTGATGATGTATCTTGATGGTAGTATGGTGTTCATGGAGGTGTTGCCTTGTGTTACCTTATGTTTCCTTATGTTGGCTTGATGATGATGTAGCCAGAGTATTACCATGGTATTGGTATGTCTATGTGGAGTAGGTTGGCACATGATAGTTGGTGTAGATAGTCTTGGTATTAACATAACCATGGTATTTTCCCATGGTATTATTTTGGATATTACCATGGTACAAAAGTTCTTGTTATTCACATAACCATGGTATTGTCTTGGAGATTACCATGGTATAGGGGTCTGTGGTATTTTTATAACCATGGTATTTACCTATGATATTGACTTGGCGATTACCATGGTACAGGTGCCCATGATATTGACATAACCATGGCATTTACCCATGGTATTGACTTGGATATTAACATGGTACAGGTGTCTGTGGTATTGGAATAACCATGGTATTTACCTGTGGTAATGATTTGAATATTACCATGGTATATGTGTCCTAACTATTGACATAACCAAGGTATTTTCCTGTGGTATATTTTTGGATATTACCATGGTACAAGAGTCCTTGGTATTGACATAACCATGGTATTTTCCTGTGGTATTGGTTTGGCTATTAGCATGGTACATGAGTCCTTGGTATTTACATAACCATGGTTTTTTGCCGTGGTATTGTCTTGGAGATTACCATGGAATAGGTTTCCTTGGTATTGACATAATCAAGGTATTGGTTTGGAGATTACCATGATTACGGGTGTCTTGGGTATTGGCATAATCATGGTATTTACCTATGGTATTCACTTGGAGTATTGTTGAGGATACTTTGGCTTTTACTTATGTGAAAAAGAAAAAGAAAAAAAAAATCATCCAATGATGTGAAAAAATTTAGCTCAAAAGTAGTGGTGATAGTAACTTGATTTTGTCATATTTGTGCACCTTTGATCCTAGTCCAAAAGTGCATTTCACCCTACATGTTTTATATTCTACATTTTGGAGCTAGTTAAAGGTTTTTCGTTGAGTATGAGAGTGAATTAGAGAAGGTTACATAGAGTTAATATGATTAATATCTAGTGATGAGTATAGATGGTTCAGTGTATGTGTTCTAATGGCAGCAGAATGAGAAGATCTATTTGTTGAAGTAGTGTTTTGTTTTCGAAATTTAGATTGTGGACCGAAGGGCAGAGAATTCTAGCAAAGATGTTGGTGGAGATGGATAGTTTGGTATAGCTCCATATTTGAGATTCTCAATTTTGTTTTGCAGGTACTACTAGTGCATTTGGCACATAGCCATTGTGTTGGATGCTATTAGTTATATTATGCAGTAATTATATTTTGCAGTGAGGGTTTGATATTATGGATGAATGTGAGTCATGTTTTTTTTGCTGGTGACATTATTATTCAGTTGTTGTTAGATGGATTGTGGCCACTATTTTTATTGAGTGGAGATCATATGATGGTGGTGATTTTTATTTATTTATGGTGTGTTGCTACTGAAGATTGTATTGCAGAGCTGAATTTGTTTGAGCAGAAAGTCTTTACATCCAATATGAAAATAAATGAAATGATTTTTGTATAGAGTAGAGGAACAATGACTTCATGAATGTGGAGCAATGGTTTCAAAGTTTCAGTGAAAGGAAAGATTTCTCATTCCAATGGTTGTTGGTTAGTCCAATCAGAGTTGAGTGATGATCGATTGATCATGGTGGCTTTCAATAGATGGTAGTCCGTAGATCCATGTGAGAAAACAATCTTCCAAGTTGATCAGTAGAATCAAGTCTCCAGGTTGATGGGAGTCAGTTGACTGCTTTATTGTGGTATTTTCTTGGAGAATACCATGTTGGATGTTATCATTTAAAGTCCATATGAAGATTTCAATCCAATACTTCTTTGGAATATCATTTACCCTTATATTAAATTTTTGGAAGTCCTGAATGTGCTCTCTCGTTGATCCCTTTTGTTTGAGATTTATCAATTGGCTAAAGAAGGTGTTGCTCTTTGTATCCTCATAATGTGCTATCGTTTTCTTTGTGAAAATTGAGCAGGTGACAATTTTTTTACGAGAACAAATCCCTCTATACCATACAAACTGATTTGGTTCTAAATATAAAGATGCAATACGTACCTTTTATGTGGTTTTCACATTAAGATCAAAATATTTCTCCATTTGTAGTGTCCATTTTACGGGATCCTTGTAATCAGAATTCCTCATATCTATCTTTGGAATATGTTGGGTCTTCAAACCAACGTGAGATTCTATGAAATCATGATTAACATTACTTTTGTTCTCATCATGAGTTTCCTCTACTACCTTTTCGCCATTAGGAGTCCTTTCTTGTAGTAGCTTTGTCCCACCTTCCTTCAAACCTTCCATGTCTTCCTTGAAATCTTCCATTCCTTTCTTCATATCTGCTTTCATACCATTGATATTAGATTCCTTGGCACATATAAAACTATTTACCTTACCTTTGATCTCATCCTTCAAATCATCCATCCAATTTTGCTTACTAGGTGTTTCTATTTTCTTGATTCGAGTCATTCTTTTTCTTGCTTTTAAGATCTCGATCTTGAATCTATTGAATCTCTGAAATTTCGAATCTCTAAGCTCTGAAATTGTGACCTATGGTAGCCCTCTCTATCTGATTTTGAATGTCACCAGTCAAATCCAAACTGGATTCTCCAAGAAAGGGTTATAACAAATCTTCCAAGATGACCTAATTATATACATTTTCAATAGAGCAAACTTGTACAAAATTCCATGTATCCCTTTTTCAACCTGCGGACCTGAAAGAAGTACACAAAAAAGTATAGTCCATCCTATTTTTGTAACTTCTTATGAAATTTCAATATGATGCTCAGAGAGAAAGTTATGATGATTTTCCCAAGGTCACTTGTTTGGGATGTAATTCAGGAGCCTGAGGAAACCCTAAATGTCTTGTACCATATATCCAACAATATAGAAAAACAATATCTAAAATTCAAGTTCATGCTTGATCACGTGTTAGATTCAAATGGGTTTTAATTTCAAAGTTTGAACCTTCGTAGAACAAAAATTATAGTGCAAATTCCACGGTGACATGTTTGAGATGGAATTATGGAGCTTGCAAAAACCCTACCTTCCTCAGATCATATATCCTACAGTATAGTGATATAATATTTGAAATTCATACCCAAGGTTCAGAACAATTTTGGCTCAAATGGGTTTTTTTTGTAGCTTCTAAAACTTCGTAGAGAAAATGTTATAGTGAATATTCCACGATGACCTATTTGGAGAAGTGAAGCCCTATAATCCAAAGCTTTGATACGAAATGTTATGAAACCAACTCAAACAAACATATAAAAGATAGATCAACCACCTAAAAATAATCCTCTTTGAGGGGGCAACCTCTTTTTCATTACACAAATGAACAATTCTTTGATGATACAAATTAAAAGACCTTCTTTCTATATATAGGTGTCTAAGGGGTCATAATATAATCAAAGATGACATAACAATAATAATGTAAGTGCATAACAATAAAAATAGTCAGCTTCTATGGGACACAATAATAACAATATGGGGACTACATGGGCACAACAATATGATAAGGGGGTTGCACTAATAAAAATAAGGGGTTACACTAGTAGTATAGGGACCTAACATGCAGTAATTATATTTTGTAGCCAGGGTTTGATATTATGGATGAATGTGAGCCATTTTTTTTTTGCTGGTGACATTATTATTCAGTTGTTGTTGGATGGATTAAGGCCACTATTTTGCTTGAGTGGAGAGCATGTGATTGTGGTGATTTTTTATTTATTGATGGTGTATTGCTATTGGAGATTGTATTGCAAAGTTGAATTGGTTTGAGCATAAAGTATTTGGATCTACTATAAAAATAAATTAAACAAGTTCTGCATAGAGTAGAGGAGCAGTGACTTCATGGATGTGTAGCAATGATTGTGAAGTTTTAGTGAAAGGAACAATTTCTCAATCCAATGGTTGTTCGATATTCCAATCAGAGTTGATTTGTACTACATGGTGACTCCTCCAAACTATGCGATGGGATTCTGCTGAAAGTAGATTCTAGCCTCCATAGCATCTAGGTGATAAGCCCCAAAAATGGGTAACTTATTGGGCTCATTTTGCCTATTATTCTCAATTAATCCACCATTATTCATATTTTATGCATGCTTTTGAGTATATTTGTATTAATTGAATGAAAGAGAATAATTACTTGACCATGAAGTCTAATACGTGCTTATTGCAGATTTTTGGACATCTTTTGGACCAAGGTCAAGCATTTATGAGCCAGTTGACAGCCAAATACGAGGGAACAAGGACGAGGATTAGTAGGAAGGATGCCTCCTGCACTAAATGGCCCCTTCCTTGAGTTCTCCACCATCATCTTGGAGTTCAGCAGCCCACCAAAGATGATTTCCAAGGGCAGCAGAGTAGCTTTTGAGAAGTGGTTGATTACTTGCAGTTTTAAGCAGTCGAGCCCCTTGAGTTAAGGAGGGTTGTTGGAGGTCCTTGTGGTGCATAAGTAGGAAGTCTTCCAATCTTGGTAGTTTGGCTTTTGAACAGTTGTATTTTCGCACTTTAGTGCTGCTCCCCCTTTCAGCTCATCTTCGTGCTTTTGATGTAAACATTTTTGTGACATGGTCATTTTTTGAGTAATGGAGATCAGTTTCACTTTGCATCAGCTTTGTGTTGGGTGTGGAGCCTGATTATCTTCTATATTCAAAAGTACCGCCACATTGGACCCCAGTTCAAAATGGGGGCGGCAACGCCGCCCGTAAAATAT
>APFE031276591.1:47194-63301 GCA_000404065.3 Pinus taeda | reverse complement strand
CGTAATATATAATATTCTAACACTTTGATCTTGTTTTAGGAGGCTATAGCTCTTGGGTTTGGGCCCAACCCAAGTGCCAATACCTCCTTTTGTGTACTTTTATATGTTTTTGCAGCATTCCTAGAATAATTCTTGCTACTTAGATTAGAATCTTACTTGGTTACTTAGGTCATTTGTGATGATTGAGATAGTTTTTCCCGCTTCAGATTGATTTGATAGTTTGGTAAAGGAAAAGAACTACAAAAAGGCCATCAAGAAACCCTTGATCTCATATCCCCCTCCTTGGGACCATGAGCTAAGACCAAGGCATACTTGCTGCCACAAAACACTATTTTTACCTTTTCATGCAACTGCTAGTGCTAGATTTTTAGTTAGGAAAGTTGATACCAGTTGTGATTACATGCTTAGATCTATTCTTGCTTGGTTTTCATAGTTGTCTTACATTATTTTATGCCAATAAACTTCTATCCTTCATGATTTCTAGTATTTAGGTCAAATTAGATCAAAATAGATAGACCTTTGGTTTTCCTAGTCTTCGTTTGATCATTTTTGGAAAATAACGTGTAGAACACATGTGATACCTCCCTACCTACCCTCCCTCCATCAATACAACCTACTCAATTCCCTAACTCAAATTCTTGCCCTTCATTTGCCACATTTTCTCACTTTGCCCTAATTTCTACATTCTTGTGCATCATTGCTCCCTCCATCCTTGAACAAATCCAATCACCTTAATCACTCCTTAGCCTCATTCACCTGGTGCTAGACCGCTTAACATCCTCATCCAACCTCCATTTCCAGTTTTCCACCGTTTTCCCACCATCAACCCTCCAAAATCTTCTTTCAGAACATCCTGTAGGGCATCTTGTAGAACCCCTACAGACTTCCTGTAGAAGATCACGTGAGCAGTTTTTCAAGATCTGATCACTGTGAAACTCTCTACAAGGGTGATAGGGACCCCTTAGGCCCTCTTTTCACCTTCCCAACCTCCTACAATTGCCTACCCCATTTCCTTTCAGCAATCAACCTCTTCACAGTAAAAAACAGTTAAAGCACATGCGTAATAATTCTACAAGATTACTCAAAAATACAAAAAGATGTTCCTTCTTAGATTTCACTTCAGAAGTAGCTTAGTCACATGCACTTTACCTCTCAAAGAGTCAATGACATCCATTTCTGCAACTTTCATCCATTTTCTTGCACCAGTAGGGTTAGTCAGTTAAACTAGGGTTTGCTAGGGTTTGCATTTCCTTTTAGCTTTCCGCTTCTTTATGCAAGTATATTAGTCTTTGTTGAGTTAGCTTTTATCAAGTGACAGCCTATGGCAAGAGCTAGTACTTGTGCATATAGCACCATCACTTCCAAGCTTTTTACGAACTACCGGATTGATAAAAGTAAAGAAGGGAGTCCCAAGAGTTGAAGCATTATTGCTACAATACTGGAGCCCACCATCTTTTTGGCACCATTGCTGGGGAAGCGTCAGAGTATTTTTTATTGCTGCTTTTCTTCTATTTTCTACTGCAACCTTATGCTTAGTAGTTTATTTCAGCAAGCGTAGAGTATTTTCTTCGTTTCCATTCTGCAATTTCATTTCCGCAAAAGTAGATTAGACATTTCCTACTTTCATTTCATTTCAGCTAGCGTAGATTAGATATTTCCTGCTTTCATAGATTAGCATTTCAATTCCATAATTTCAATTCTTCAAGCATAGATTAGAATTTCAATTCTATAATTTCATTTCAGCAGCATATATTAGTCATTTCCTTCTTTTATTTCAATTCTGCATTTTCATTTCAGCAAGATAGATTTTAGTTAGTTTAGTTCAATCTATTTTAGTTTTTGCAGGTGCGAGCAGAAAAGGAAACAAAAATCAACCAAAAATATTTCCATTTCATGCCTCGTAGGAATAGAGACAATACAGGAAAATTCTTACCCAACACCCCCACTGCATCACTGAGTCACTCTTCTCTCTTCTTTGGTGGCAGTGATCTAGAAGAACCTATAGGTGAACCTCCAGAGATATACGAAGATCCTATAATAGAAGAAGAGCAAGAGAAAATTCCCCTTGAGACCATGGCTGAACACAAAAATGATATAGGAGATGAGGGGAGAATGGAAGGTGCCTTTCCCATCTGAAAGACCAATGGGGACACCAAAATGAAAAACATAAGTCCCTCAGCCTTACCTCACTTCCATGGATTGACCATTGAAGACCTTAATACCTTCTTGTTTGAGTTTGTTGTCCTTTGTTTAACTTATGACTATGCAGAAGATGAGTAAAAGTTGAAACTCTTTCCCTCTACCCTCAAGGATGTAGCACTGCGCTGGTTCATGGGGTTACCTGGAAACAGTATCACAACTTGGGCTCAAATGTAGCAAGCCTTTAACAACAAATACTGGGACTACTGTAGGTCAAAGGAAACGAAGGGAGAAATCTTTCGAATGACCATGGGAAGTGATGAATCCTTAGAAGACTATGAATAAAGGTTCCAACTTAGTTATAAAAGGGCCAGGCGTACACTTGACCCTGAATTTCTGAAGCTGGTTCTGCTTTGAGGAATCCCTGAAGAACTTCTAGATACGCTCCATTTACTAGCTGGAGGAGACATTTACCAACTATCTTATGATGACATAAAGACTGTGTTTAGAAACCATTCTAGGGCAGCCCGAAAAAGAGGTAGGGGGAATCCACTTTCAGCTAGTGTCACCTTCTCCAAACATGAGTTTACAAATAAGATGGAAGACCTTAAAAGTGAGGTGAGACAAACCATTGCCATGCAACTAGATACTTTCTGAATCCAACAGAAGAAACAGGAACCTGAGAGGGTTTTGGCCATCTTTTGTCCCAGGTGTACAAGGAAGCATCCTAAGAATGAGTGTCCATTGCACTTAGTAGAGGTATGTTTCCTTTGTGAGGAACACCACCCTACAAACCAGTGCCCAACCTTACCCGGACTTAAAGCTATGTACCAAGGGGTTGAAGGAGCCATTGAACCACTCTACTTCCTCAACCAAATGAGGCCGTATGGATCTAGAGCTTACTAGCAGGGGATGCAAGGGACATCCCAAACTTATTACAACCCCAACCAATCCACTCACATACCTTCTTGTAGTCCCCCTGCTCATCCTTCCTGGTCCGCACCCCTTCCTTGGTCTTATCCGTCTTAATACCATACTCAACATGCTGCTCATTCGTTTCATTCTCATGTTCAGCCACAACCTCAATAGAATGCACCCCAGCTGGGGTGGAGGCCCCAATACAACTCTCCTCCCACTATTTTGCCTCCACCACCCACTCAACCACAATCATTACATCTTGCTCCTCCAAGACAACCCCAGTTGCCTGCTTAACCAAACCCAAACCCCAACAACAGACAGGCCCACCAAGTATATACTGGAGAGACAACATGCCCTACCTGGCTATGGAGATTCAGGAGATCAATCTACAATCTGAGAAGGTCCTTCCAGATCACCAACCTCCTCCTCCGAGAGAATGAGGAAGAGAAACAAGAAAGTGAAACCAAAGCCATTCCACCTTTTCCTGAGAGACTAACGGAAACCACACAACCAAACCCAGAGGAGATTGAACTTCTGGGAGAACTTAAATAGTTGTGTGTAAAAATACTACTTCTCCAGGCCATAAAAGATGTACCAAACTACAACAAATTGATCAAGGAGAAGTGTTTCAGGCACCTAGGCAGGCACAAGAGAGATTCCCCAACTATCAATGTCATAGGACAACTGTCTGATCTAATGTTAGGACAAGTAATTTGTCCAAAATATTTGGACCCTGGGAGTCCTGTAGTTGATGTCCACATCAATGGCACCATAATCCCCCACACCCTGATTGATCTAGGGGCTGCCATTAATGTGATGACCAGGGACACTATGCTTAAACTTAACCTTCAGAGTTCCTTAAGAAAGACCTCGACAGTACTGCAGTTAGCAGACCGCTCCACTATGACTCCTGAAGGGATTGTGGAAGATGTCATGGTCTATGTTGATTCTTGGGATTACCCTATGGACTTCTTGGTCCTCCAGCCAAAGGCAAAACTCACGGGATACCCCCTAATTTTGGGAAGGCCTTGGTTAGCTACTATGGATGCTTACATTAGTTGTCGAGTTGGGAGCATGACCATCAAGAATGGGCCTATGTCTAAATAGCTAGTCCTATATCCTCTTGCCCAACCTCTACTAGAACATGACTAACCTCTCTGGTTAGAGGAGGGAGATGAGGATGAAGTCTACTCTGCATCAGTGTGCACAGTGGAAGCCACCCGGGGAAGTCCTTAAACCAAGGATGACCTGATTGAGAATTTGATTCAAAATCCACCTTCCAATGTGTTTCCATTAGAGGAGTTGATGGAAGGTACCCAAGCCAACGCTTTTGTGGACCTATGTGTGGCTGATCCGACCTCTCCTAAGGTTAAGAATGTGGAATTTGGCCTTGAAAGAACCTTGAAGATCAGCTCATCCCTATCTCCCTCTCAAGAGAAGGAGTTGTGTAGCTTATTGAACCACCATTTGGATGCTTTTGCTTGGATCTATAAGGAGATGAAAGGATCCCACCCTTCGGTCTGTACCCATCACATTTACATTAAAGAGGATTGTAAACTAGTCAGGTAGCCTGAGAGGAGAATGAATCTAGCCCTTAAAGACATTGTCAAAGAAGAATTGCAAAAGTTTTTGGATGCAGGATTCATCTAACCCATCTCTGACAGTGAGTGGTTTTCTCCTCTAGTGCTTGTGCCCAAGAAAAATGGGAAGTGGAGAGTTTGTGTAGATTACCGAGAACTCAACAAAGCCACCAAGAAGGACCATTTCCCTTTGCATTTCATAGATCAAGTGTTAGATGGACTAGCAGGGAAGAAGTTCTTTTCTTTCCTAGATGGGTTCAGCGGGTATAATTAGATCCAAATCAACCCGGAAGACCAAGATAAGACCACCTTCACTTGTCCATGGGGTACCTTTGCCTACCAGGTCCTTCCCTTTGGGATATGCAATGCTCCTACCACTTTCCAGGGAGTAGTATTGAGCATATTTGCTGAGTTGGTTCATGATTCAGTGGAAATATTTATGGATGACTTTACTCCTTATGGGTCCAACTTCTAGAGAGAAATGCTGATCATATTTGCTGAGCTGGTTCATGATTCAGTGGAAATCTATATGGATGACTTTATTCCTTATGGGTCCAACTTCCAAGAAGCATTGACTAACCTGGGAAAAGTTTTAACCAAGTGTATTGAAATGAACCTGCCCCTCAGTCCTAAAAAATGTGAACTTCTGATGATTGAAGGGACTGTGCTAGGTCATACAATTTCTCAGCAAGGATTACAGGTGGATCCCAACAAAATTGCTATCATCCAAAGGGTTCAACCTCCTCAAAAGGTAAGAGATATTCAAAGTTTTCTAGGCTTGGCAGGATATTATAGAAGGTTCATTGAAGATTTCAGTAAGCTAGCCTCTCCATTGTTTGGTCTTTTGGGGAAAGCTGTTGAGTTCTTATGGACTGACAATTGTCAAGAGGCTCTGGATGAGTTGAAGGATAAGTTTGTAACTGACCCAATCTTGAGAGGTCTGAATTGGGCCCTACCTTTCCACATCCACACTGATGCCTTGAACAAAGCCATAGGGGCAGCCTTAGGAAAAGTTGAAGAGAAGTTACCATATGCCATATCTTTTGTCAGCAAAAACTTATCCAAGGCAGAATTAAACTATATTGTAACCGAGAAAGAGCTCCTAGTTGTAGTCCATTCCCAAAACAAGTTCAGACACTACATCACTGGTTATCAGACATTCATACACACTGATCAAGCTGCAATTAGGTATTTGATGAATAAACCTAATGTAAATGCTCGTATCATTAGATGGTTACATTTACTACAGCAATTTGACTTGACCATTGTTGACAAGCCAGGTAAGGAAAATGTTGTTGCTAATTTTCTGTCTATACTATATTTGCTTGCAGGTGAAAAAGGGACGGTGGATGATCAAATGCCAGATGAACACCTATTTGCTATCTCAGTACTCTCTCCATGGTTTGCTGATATAGAAAATTACTTGGTTTTAGCACAGCTCCCTCCACACCTATCCTCAAAAGAGAAGAGTAAGATTGTGAGGAAAAGTGCGCCATTCACTTGGATTGGGGGCAACCTGTTTAAACTTGGCCCAGATCAGATTTTGAGACGTTCTATTAGGGAGGAGGAAGTCTTTGACATCCTTCTGACCTATCATGATGGACCCTGTGGAGGCCATTTTGCAGCAAAAAGGACTACCTTCAAAATTCTACAAGCAGGTTACTATTGGCCCACTCTTCATCAAGATGTCAGAAGATACATCAGCCAATGTGACTGATGTCAAAGGATGGGGAAGCAAACTCTGAGGGATGAAATTCCCATCTAACCTCAAGTGACTTTCAAGCCATTTGAGAAGTGGGGTATGGAATTTGTGGGTCCTATCAACCCTCCTTCAAAACAAAAATCTTACATCATTGTGTGCATAGACTACCTCACAAAGTGGGCAGAAACAAAGGCAATCAAGGCAGCGATAGAACAAAAAGTGGCTGAGTTTTTGAGGGAAAATATCTTTTACAAGTTGGCTACCCAAGAGAATTAGTCACAGATCAAGGAAGTCAGTTTACCTCTAACCTGATTGAAGACTTGCTTGTTCATCACAAGATTAAGCACAAAACTTCGACCCCTTCTCATTTGCAAGAAAACAGGTAGGTGGAAGTCACTAATAGAGCTTTGGAAGAGATTTTGACTAAAGTGGTGAGCAACAGTAGAAAAGATTAGGTAGATCGCTTGGTTGAGGCCACCTTGGCCTACAACACCACTTGGAAAATGACAACAGGTTTCACACCTTATGAGTTGGTCTACGAGAAGAAGGATTTGGTGTCCATAGAATTCGAGTACAACACATTGAGGGTGGCAACTCAACTGGACCTAGATCTCATCCATGCACAATGGGAAGATTACTGCAGCTGAATGGATTAGATGATCAGAGAATGCAAGCCCTCCTCCATTTAGAAGTGGTCCAACTCCAGAGAAGGATATGGCATGGCCAACACCTTAACAAAAAGCAATTTCAGCCGGGAGATTGGGTGCTGTTATATGACTCAAGATACAAGGATTTCAAAGGGAAGCTGAGGATAAGGTGGCTGGGACCATATACAGTGGAGAAATGCAACGATAATGGTTCAGTTCTTATCAAGACCATTAACAAAGAAGCCATCCCTATGCTCGTCAATGGGCATCGATTAAAAATCTACAGGAAGCCCCTTTCTGCAGGAGTTCAATGAAACTTTGGATAAATCAGTGCTGGTAATGGAGCAGGGCCCTGTCTCCACTCCACCCATAGCTTAAGCTTTAAAAAAAAAGGCAAAAACAAAAGAGAGAAAAAAATAGAAAAAGAATAAAAAGATCCTTGGGTGAAAACCTCTTAGAGGTGCCCAGGGCAAACAGTGAGGGTGAAAACCTCCTGGAGGCGCCCTAGCTGTCTCTCTCAAAAAAAAAATAGACCTAATCTCTGTTGAATGATTGTAGGTTGCAGGGAGGACATTGGAGGTTAGGATGATCACACAAAACAAGGATAGAGGGCAACACCAGGCTGCAAGCATCCCTAACAAACAATTCCTCCATGACCACTCCCCTTTCCTAAGATTTGATCTCATTCAGGTTAAGATTTCACCTTCTACAGGAAGTTTTGTGTCTTCTACAGGAAAATTTTGTGTCTTCTACATGAAATTTCTATGTTTTCTACAGGAAGATCCTATAGGACCTATAGACAGGCCAGAATTGATCTCAAGAGAGAATCCGAAGGCTAGGAATCTACCTATTAGGCCTGCAAACATCCCTGTTTACGTCCATCACTGTATTTCACCCTTTTTTATCTCTTTTACACCTCCGTTGCACTCATCCTGTTATTTGTTCCTGCACAGTCACACACAAAAAACCATGTTTTCTTCATATTGCCAGCAAAAACTTTTAGTGACAAATAAAATAGTGGTTTCTCACTCACCATACCTTTCAATCTCCATCTGGACTCCTCATCAGCCGAACCCCTCATCACCAATATAGCCCTGCTCATTCTAGCTTGCATTCTAGGAGGAGAAGCATCTACAGGACATCCTACAAGAATCTTGTAGCAGCTGATCCCTTTGGAAGACATACTCTGGAGACAGAGAAAACCAAGAATGGCAAAAGAGACATGCAAAGGGCTCTTCTTGAATGTAAAAATATCAACAGCAGCCGAAGCCAAGCATGCAGTGTGCATGCAGCAACAACAAATGAAGGAATGGGTTCCAAAACCCGTGCATGCAACAACAACAAATGAAGAATGGGTTTCAAACCCGTGCATGAAGCAGCAACAAATGAAGGAGTGGTTCCAAAACCCAAATTCTACATAACGCGACCATGACTACACATGTAAGTGCGTAAACTCATTCGTCAATTGCATAAATTATATTTTAAAAGTTGCATGCCTATGGAAATGGTTCGAATTGAGTGGAATCGGTGGCCAGTCAACTGGCTACCCTCAGCTAGTTACATATCCTCGTGGGATCCAAACGAGCCTCGTTATATTCAAAATTGCCAACGAGATGTGTAGCTAGCGCGTGTGAAGTGTCCATTCTAGGATAAATAGTCAGGACTGGTAGTGGTGGCGGTGGATAATGGCAGAGGGGAGGTGATGGCGGTTAGAAACACGCAGAGAAATTATGGCTGTGACGTTGAATCAACAGTCCAGTCCAGCCACCTCATTCCCTCACCATGAATCATGCCACAGTTAAAAGATGCCTTGCTAAAACATACACCACCTTCTATTCATTCTGCACCCGCAACGTCCTCGACTGGAGTACACATCCAGCGCTTCAAAAAATTGTTAACCAGTCATCCTCCACCAGTTTTTCTACTTGTTTTCAAAAATCTCCCACATATCAGGCTTGCTCAGAAGTACAGTGACATTCTACAGGAACTTGGGGCCTTCTACAGGAAAGGTTGTACAGGAAAGACTGTACAACTTTCCGGAGCAGGAGAACCTAGGATTTTTCATCGAATTTGGAGCTCCAAATGAGGTAGGCCCAAAAAACTCCCCTATGCATGATGTGTTTGTGAAATTTAGTAAATTGAATGGAATTAGATTGGAATATCAGAGGAAAATTCTGCCTATGTATTGGAAGTGAAACATTTGCCTGCATATTGCACTGGGTTTCCTAGTTTTTCTACATCAAAAATCCCCTCTGCGTTTTCTTTTTAAATTCTCTTGTAGGGAGGATACATGCAGTCGTGGGGCCATCCTGTGTGTGAATTTTTTTTTGAATTTGCATATCTGTCTGTGTTCTGAGAAGAAAACTTGAAACCAAATTCTTCCTTTCATAAACAAACAATCGAGTTCTCGGTGATAGCAGTCTTAAAACCAGGGAATTGTTGCTAGTTGATATTGGACACACGAGAAATTCCTTATTGGGTTTAGGGGAAACCATAAAAAGCATTTTCTTTTCTGATTGAAGCATAAAAAGAGCACTCTCACCATGCCAGGAGGATTCATAAGGAAATAACCCTTGGACTCTAGCAAACTGCACGAGCATTCTGAGGTGGTGTACCTTTTCACCTGAGAAAATTGGATATCCTTATTTGACAAAATTAAGGGTCATGATGAGGAGATAATCGAGGGGTTTTTAATGTCCCTAAGACCATAATCAAAGACACATGCCACAGTTATTTTTAGGGTTTTGACCCTAGAACTTACCCTTGAGCTTGTCAGTCGAGTTACTGGTCTACCATTGGGGCTCCCTTGGAGCAAAGAAGGGAGGTCATTGGGCAAAGTTGCTAAGGAAACATTCTTTCTGCCCGAAGAGCATCCTGTAGAAGACAAAAATAGGGTTAGAAGAACCAGCTTGCTTCCTTTGGGACTGAAGTCAGTTTCCAAATTATGAAGTACATCACTTGTGAAGGGAGGTTTAGCATCATCTATGGTTATCATTTCAGGTTGTTGTGTGAACTAAAGCATGGGATTGACTTTCCTCCAGACAAGAAAGTCAGCATCCCTTATTTTCTTCTTCAGTCACTAATTGAATGTGGAACAAAGTTAAATGAAGGGATCCCAGATCAGTTGCCCCATGATGGGCTCATAAAACTATTGGTGGAAGATGCTTTGCACACCTACATTGTCCCCATATCTTGGGAAATCTTCAGAAACATGTCCAAGGATGACAATATTAGAATTATGGTCAAAGACATCACCTCATCTAGCAGTGGGGAGGGAGAACACTTTGAAGAAGGTGAGAAAACCAATGGTGGAGGGACACAAGACATTAAAGCACAGAAATAACATAGAGAAAAAGGGAAATGGGCCAGATTGTTGAGCCTAAAACAGGGGAAGAAACAATAGCAAAGATGCCAAGGGAAAAGAGGATGAAGAGTAGAATAGAGAAGGCCGAAAAATCCCAAATGAAGGCTGCCACAGCCAAAGTAGGCACACAAAAACAAAAGGAAAGACACACACTGAGATCTCAGCAACACACACAGAAACAATTGACACAGGGATTTCTACAGGAAGCAAGGAAAATGAATAGCAAGAGGAGAAATCACCTGAGATATTAGCAAGGGAGGCAGCAGCTGTTCTTGTTGCCTTAAGCAGACCTAAAAAACAAAAGGGGAAGAGAAAGAGGCAAACCTCCATGTACTTTAAAGAAAGGAGAAGCACAAGGATCAAAGTGGGCAGACCCCAGCCATAGTCAAAGGAGAAAATTGTCATTGAGGACACAACAACTAAACCAACAGAAAAGTCTCCTTCAAAGATACCTATACCTCCACCTGGAGAGAGAGAATTAGGATGATGGATGTACAGATAGCTCTACAGGACGCTGAGACATCTCTACAGGAAACTCTAGCTAAGTTAAAGGAGACCAAAAAATTGGAGGAAAAGGTGGCCAAACAATCACAGGGAGAAGAAAAGACCAAGGAGATACTGGAACCAAGCCCTCAACCTAGATTGGGCTCATACTACAACCTATTAGAAGCCAGGAAGATCATTCCCCAGAAGTTTGTGGTGCCACTTTTCTTTACATTAGAACAAGAAAGGGTTAGGTCTCACACTTGGATGAGAATTTCCAAATCCAAGGGTGTGGCAGACATAGGCCACCTAGAAGAACAACTCAAGGAATCAAGAAAAGAATTGACCATGGTGAGGCACATGGAAAGTAGTTAAAGTGATAAACTACAGGAGGAGAATGAGCTACTGAAACAATAGTTACAGATATAGGGAAGTCATAACGAAGCCAGACCCTCCATTTTGGGAGAATAGCAACAACAAGAATGGCCTCCAGCAGACAAGGAAACATCTGATGAACAACAGAGAGAGGACAAGTTACAGGCTGAAGTTGAGGCACTAACAAAACTGCTATAGGAAAAGGAGTCATAGGCGGTAGGATAAATAGAGTGTTTAAAGCAATAGGTACAAGAGAAGGAAGCCCAACTAGCCTACATGGCCAGCTGGACAATAAAAGCCTTACAATATAGGCAACCTGCTAAGTCATATGCCTTATATCTTAAAGATCAATGGTTGCAATTTCAAATAAACACCTTGGCCCAACGGGGCACCATTCCATTTCAGAATTACCATCAATTCATGGCTTTATGTGACAATAGCTCAACAGAAGATAAGGCCAAGTTATCATAATTCTATTTACACAACTTGGCCCTTCCAAACATGAATATGTGGGACCCCAATGCTACATTGGGAGATGTGCAACTTATGGCCATGGCCTCTTAGTTAAATCATGAGGAAAAGAGGGCAGCAGAGATTCAAAATATTATGAACAGGGAGCTAAGTGAGCCGCTTGTGATCAGGGCAGAGCTGGAGGATCCCTCAGCTTTAATATATGCCCATCAGCACCTGGCCAATGACCCTCAAGTTCTCCCAGACTACATTCAAAGACAAGCTCAAGCCATTGCGCACTTTGAGGACATGGAGAGACTATTGGGGGATAACTGCATTCATGCTTGCACAAGGAGATGGAACACACTATCCCACAGTCTGAAAAAAAGAGAATACCACTCCCCAACAAGGATGAGGGAGGCCTTGGTGAGAGTACCACTCTATAAACAGTCAATGCAAAACCTGTAGGCCAACTCGATTGGCCTAAAGTTCAGTCCTCCCTTGCTTTTAGGACTGCTGGAAGGGGTCAAAGAAGAAGAGGAGCATAGGCAGTGGGAGGAAGTAGAGAGAAAGTAGGGTTTCATGATCGAGAGGAGGACAACACCTCGGAAGCCTAAGATGTTATAGAGGCAGTCAAAGCTATCAAAGATGATGAGTTGGATTAGTTGCTCAGAGGATGAGCAACCCATTTAGCAGGGGGTGATGATGAGCCCCAAAAATGGGTAACTTATTGGGCTCATTTTGCCTATTATTCTCGATTAATCCACCATTATTCATAGTTTTTGCATGCTTTTGAGTATATTTGTGTTAATTGAATGAATGAGAATAGTCAATTGACCAAGAAGTCTAATACGTGCTTATTGCAGATTTTTGGACATATTTTGGACCAAGGTCAAGCATTTATGAGCCATTTGATAGCCAAATAAGAGGGAACAAGGATGAGGATTAGTAGGAAGGGTGTCTCCTACACTAAATGGCCCCTTCCTCGAGTTCTCCACCATCAGCTTGAAGTTTAGCAGTCCACAAAAGATGATTTCCAAGGGCAGTCGAGCAGCTTTTGAGAAGTGCTGATTATTTGTAGTTTTGAGTGGCCGAGCCCATTGAGTTAAGGATGGTTATTGGAGGTCCTCATGGTGCATAATTAGGAAGGCTTCCATCCTTGGTAGTTTTCCTTTTGAACAGTTGTATTTTCGTACTTTAGTGCTACTCTGCCTTTCAACTCATCTTCGAGCTTTTGTTGTAAACATTTTTGTGACGGTTATTTTTTGAGTAATGGAGATCAGTTTCACTTTGCATCAGACCTGAGCTTCTTTTAGGAGGCTATATCTCTTGGGGTTGGGCCCAACACAAGTTCCAATACCTCCTTTTGTGTACTTTTATATATTTTTGTTGCATTCCTAGAATAATTCCTGCAACTTAGATTAGAATCTTGCTTGGTTACTTAGGTCGTTTGTGATGATTGAGATAGTTTTTACCACTTCAGGTTGATTTGATAGTTTGGTAAAGGAAAATACCTACAAAAAGGCCATCAAGAAACTCTTGATCTCATCTCCCGCTCCTTGGGACCATGAGCTGAGACCAAGGCATACTTGCTGCCACAAAAACATTGTTTTTGCCTTTTCATACAATTGCTAGTGTTAGATTTTTAGTTAGGAAAGTTGATACCAGTTGTGATTACATGCTTAGATCTATTCTTGCTTGGTTTTCATAGTTGTCTTACATGATTTTCTGCCAATAAACTTCTATCCATCATGATTTCTAGTATTTAGTTTAAATTAGGTCAAAATAGCTAGACCTTTGGTTTTCCTAGTCTTCATTTGATCAGTTTTGGAAAATAACGTGTAGAACACCTGTGATACCTCCTTTCCTATCCTTCCTCCATCAATACAACCTGCTCCATTCCCTAACTTAGATTCTTACCCTTCATTTGCCACATTTTCTCACTTTGCCCTAATTTCTACATTCTTGTGCATCATTGCTCCCTCCATCCTCGAACAAATCCAATCACCTCAATCACTCCTTAGCCTCATTCACCAGGTCCTAGACCCCTTAACATCCTCATCCAACCTCCATTTCCAATTTTCCACCGTTTTTCCACCATCAACCCTCCAAAATCCTCTTTCGGAACATCCTGTAGAACCCCTATAGACTTTTTGTAGAAGATCACGTGAGCAATTTTTCGAGATTTGCTCAGTGTGAAGCTCTCTGGAAGGGTGCTAGGGACCCCTTAGGCCATCTTTTCACCTTCCCAACCTCCTGCAATTGCCTACCCCATTTCCTTTCGCCAATCAACCTCTGCACAGTAAAAAATAGTTAAAGCACATGCGTAATAATTCTACAAGATTACTCAAAGATACAAAAAGATGTTCCTTCTTAGAGTTCACTTTAGAAGTAGCTTAGTCACATGCACTTTACCTTTCCAAGAGTCAATGACATCCATTTCTGCAACTTTCATCCCTTTTCTTGCACCAGTAGGGTTAGTCGGTAAAACTAGGGTTTGTTAGGGTTTGCATTTCCTTTCAGCTTTCCGCTTCTTTTTGCAAGTAGATTACCCTTTATTGAGTTAGCTTTCATCCATCATAGTTAAAAGCTTCTTCTAAGAGCTCATAGAAGTTGGATTAAGCTCCTAGCAGACTTGTGCCAGCTGATCAAATGATAGCCTGCAGCAAGAGCTAGTACTTGTGCATATAGCACCGTCGCTTCCAAGTTTGTTACGAACTACCGGGTGGATAAAAGTAAAGAAGGGAGTCCCAGGAGTTGCAGCATTATTGCTGTAATACTAGAGCCCACCACCAAGTACCTCAATTTGGAATTTGTCTAAGTCTCCTTCTTGAACAGGAGAAACATAGTATTAATCTAGATAGGGCCCCAATTTACTTCTGCGTATTCTTCCTGTTCACTTCAAGATCTTCTTTATAGTGATCTATTTGAACCTTTCCAAGTATTCTTCAATCTCGAGCCTGGCTTGATTCTTGCACTTAGCTTAGTTGATTGAGCCAACTGATGGGATCTTGTGTGGTTTCACCATGAAATCCACATTGTTGTGCAATCATGTATATGAGGCTTGAATATTGGCAATGAATGAGGTGATTTTTTTGTTTCTCTAAATGATCATCCATACTTATTCTTTCTCCAACTCTTCCTATTGCCTTATTTTCTTCGCCAATTCAGAAGGTTCCCCTTTGTATTACATTGAAGACTCATTCATGGTAGTGATCAATGTATGGAAAACCTTGATAGATTTATCATTATCCTTACACTTTTGTTGCATGTTGATCATCCATAAAATGTTTCTACCATTCTTGTATAGTCTTCTTCTGAAGTATGTCATAAGTCAGATTGCACGTGTCCGTTACTGGACCCTCATCAAAAGGAATGATTTCGTCTTCCTGGCTTGGGGCTTTCTCTATTGTCAGGTGGGGAGACTGAATGGTTACGTATTAAGTGCTCAACATCAAATAAACAACTTGGTTCAACGGATCTAGTTCCACCTCCATGTCTTGAATCAAAATCAACTCCTTAATTTATTTAGCGAGCTCCTTATCCTACAACTATTCACTCTCCTCTTCTGGTAGCCGGTTATTCTCTTGTGCCTCAGCTTGTTTTCATGTTGCTTCTTTGTATTCTTCTATTTTATGCCTTCCTCATATTCTTCTTCTATTATTTTCCTTGATCTCTTCCTCCTACTTCCTTTGCTTCCTCCTCCTCTTTGTTTCCATGGCAACTTTCAAAATGTTTGGATCTACTTTCATCTCGTAGCTCTGCTCTTCCACTTGACTACATGCAACTTTCCTTTTGCCATTTTTTCACACTGGGTTGTGACTTTCTGTTGGCACTGCATATGGAGTGACTTCTTTCTGTGAAGTAACTTGTATTGTTCCAATGAAGCTGACTAGTTCGTGGGACTTAGAGGCATTATAACAATTCCTCATCACTTCCTCCTCGGGCCTGTGAAAGGTCCCACTTGGCCACTAAAAATTATGTTGGAAATAATACTGAGAGGGGGGGTGAATCAGTATTATCACATTAATAAAACTTTTTCATTTCCAAACTCTGATTCATATATGCTACTTCCACAACTTCTTATGATTAAGTTAATTGATCTTCAATGAGTGCATTAGAACATTATCAACCATATTATCAGTTAACAGATGCAGTAACATAGAATAGATCATCACACATAAGGCACACACATGAACACCATGATATAAGGTGGAAACCCAATGCGGGAGAAAACCACCTGCTGCAAGTCATCTCAATCTTCTTCTTAATAAGAAAATCCTTTTACAATATTTGTACTGGTGCAGTCTTATACCAGTACGGGAGCTACAACCCCCTTTGCTCTTGTACTAGCCGATCCATTTACTAGTACGCAGGCTGCTACCTACTACAATGCTCCAAAGATTCCCCTTTGCTTTTGTACTAGCTTAAGTACTAGTACGTAGGCGC
>APFE031276591.1:6266-46654 GCA_000404065.3 Pinus taeda | reverse complement strand
CCTTCTGAATCACCCAATCACTATATCAATACATATACAATGAGAGTCATCAATCAGATCTAGTCCATCAGATCACATGAAGATGAGTCATTAAGAACATAATCAATCACTTCTCAGACTGTTGTTATCGGATCATAATACCAGAAACCAGACCCAGAACACAGCAAGGATAAACATGGACAGCTAAATTGATTTCAAGAGAAGTACGCAGCTTCACCCATGTAATTCCTGTGTACAAGTACGCACTGTTCTTTTGTGTCACCAGTGACCTCCGCACCTGTGCCTTCTGTGGTGCCGCGCACCTCCGCAGCTGCGCTTTCTGTGGCGCTGCGTACCTCCGCAGCTGCGCCTTCTGTGGTGCCTTCGCACTGCACCTTTGGTGGCGCCTCTGTGGCGTCTCCTGTGGCGCCTCCACACTGCGCCTTCTGTGGCACCTCCGCACTGCGCCTTCTGTGGCGCCTCTGCACTGCGCCTTCTATGGTGCCTCTGTGGCGTCTCCACACTGTGCCTTTTGTGGCACCTCCACACTGCGCCTTCTATGGTGCCTCTGTGGCATCTTCGCACTGCGCCTTCTGTGGCGCCTCCGCACTGCGCCTTCTGTGGCGCCTCTGTGGCGTCTCCGCACTGCGCCTTCTGTGGCACCTCCACACTGCGCCTTCTGTGGCACCTCCACACTGCGCCTTCTGTGGTGCCCCTGTGGCGTCTCCGCACTGCACCTTCTGTGGCACCTCCGCACTGCACCTTCTGTGGCGCCTCCGCACTGCGCCTTCTGTGGCGCCTCCACACTGCGCCTTATTTAGATCTAGACATTACTCCAAGAGATCATAGTATTTCAGATCTAGCTCTCATAAGATGTTCAATCCAAAACATGCTCAAGCCAAATGATCTCCTTTGCTTTATATAGGCAAGCTCTTCCTCAAATCATGGATCATGGGGCTCAATAATAATAATAATATAAAACAATACCATGGGCCAAAACCATAATAACACAATTCTGTCAGCTAAATACCAAGAGTTAAACATAAGAAACCCCACGTGTGCTTTTCTCTGCCTTGAAGTAAGTGAACTGGGGGTACGCACCTCCTGTGGCACCTCTGTGGCGTCTTCTGTGGCACCTCCGCACTGCGCCTTCTGTGGCGTCTTCTGTGGCGCCTCTGTGGCGTCTCCGCACTGCGCCTTCTGTGGCGCCTTCACACTGCGCCTTCTGTGGTGCCTCCGCACTGCGCCTTCTGTGGCGCCTCCGCAGCGTCTCCCCACTGCGCCTTCTGTGGTGCCTCTATGGCGTCTCCGCACTGCACCTTCTGTGGCGCCTCTGTGGCGTCTCCCGTGGCGCCTCCGCACTGCACCTTCTGTGGCGCCTCTATGGCGTCTCCGCACTGCGCCTTCTGTGGCGCCTTCGCACTGCGCCTTTTGTGGCGTCTCCGCACTGCGCCTTCTGTGGTGCCTCCGCACTTCCGCAGCTGTAGCGCTCGAGAGGTCACCCTTCACAGATTCGCTTTCCACTTCACTTTCATATAGATCGAGCTTTTGAAACAATAACCCAATATTTCAGATCTTAAGATATTCAACCCAAAAGCATACCCAAGCCAAATGATCTCCTTTGCTTTATGTAGGCAAGCTCTTCCTCAAATCATGGACCAATACCACGGGCCAAAACCATAGGATCAAAAACTGTGGGACAAACTGTGGGACTAATACCATGAACCAACCATGAAAGTGTGTGAACTTTTCTCCACATGAAATAAACTTTTCTCTGCATAAAATTCTGTGAACTTTTCTCTACATGAAATAAACTTTTCTTTTCATAAAATTCCGTGAACTTTTCTCCACATGAAATAAACTTTTATAGATTTTTCTCTGCATAAAATTCCGTGAACTTGAAAATAACTTTGGTGCACTATAATTTATCATCTGAGTGATTTGCCATCAAGGACAACACTTGTCTCATAATGCCAACAGAAACAACAACATAGCTCCGATACCAACTTGATCTGGATTTGAAACTACTTGAAAATTTTTTGCAAGGTATTCAATTCAGAAGTAAACATGTTTAAAACATTCCCATGTCTTGCAGTAAAGAAACAAATGAAATTTTCAGCTGTTCATGATCCATTCAAGCATAGCCAAATTATTTCCTTTTACTGTCTAACACATCAAAACGAATTTGTTCTGCAAAATAAATCAACCACAGATGCAAAAGAAGTTGATGAAGCAGTTCACCCCTCCTGGGCTACGTCTGCTGGATCCAAGGCTCCCAAATGGGTCAACCCTCGTTTTGATTAAATGCTCAAAATGAATTTACAGCTGAACAGAAGTCTCTGCAGGTGAAATAGACTGTACAATCAGATTTAGAACACATGAATCCTTCAGGATTGACTGCTGGTTCACCTCCAATGGATACCTGCAACCTGAAACAGTTCTCACAATATTGGGCCCTGGTGGTTCCTAGAAATTCCACGGCTCCAAAACATGTGCAAATGACCTCTGATGGCAGAAAGACTTATGCTAGTGGCTTCAGAACATCCAAAATACCCAAAATAAAAATAAAATAAATAAATAAAAAAAAAATCATCCAAAATCGCCTTTCCTAGCCAAAGTTATGGCCATTTAATGGAAACTGCTAATTTCCCCTAAAAAGACTCCAGCTAACTTTAGTGGAGCTTCGCCAAATTTGGACACCCGCCAAATTTGGCGCCACCGCCAAAAGCCCCGCCAATCACGCCTTAACAACTGGCTAAAACTGCGCATGTGAACGGGTTGCAGTTATCATCGGATTCCGCGCCCGGTTTGGTTTTGGCCCTTGGTTCCGGGCACGTGGTCATATGAATGGGAGGGCTGGCCCTTAGGGGCTAGATTCAAACTTCAAATAGCAAAGATTTCCATTAGTTTCCAAAGCGCTTGGCTGTGGTGTGATGGTAAAACTTTGGAGTAGTTGGATATAGGTCGTGGGTTCAAACAATGAATGACCAAACCAAATTTTTAAAAAACGTATGTGCCTTTGCTGATGTCACCTTGGGCCATGTGGTGGCCTCTGGGCCTGCCACGTGGCAACTTCTGATTGGCTGTTCAGACGAAATATTCTACGAAATATTCTTTTTTTAATTTTTTTTGAAAATTCAAAAGTTAAGGTCATTGGGTGATTTTGTTTTTGCCATAACTTTCACATACGGCAACCATTTTTCGAACCGTTTATGGCACCGGAATCGGGAGGACGAGCTCTATCCAGTCATTTAGGTTCATGCCAATTTTGAGAACTTTCAATTTTGAGCATTTTTCGACACTTGGGACATGAGCCCCTGATCATCTACCAAAGGGACGAAAACTTGTTAGATGCAAATAGGTTTATAGAACCAAGTATGGACTAGATGGGAAAGTTGATAAGCATAAAGCTTGTCTTGTTGCTAAGGGTTTTTCACAAGTTGAAGGCACTGACTATACTGAAACCTTCTTCCCTATTGCTAAGATGAACTCTATCCACTTTGTTCTTTTCCTTGCTGCCTCTTTCAAATGGGAAGTCCATCAGATGGATGTTAAATTTGACTCTTGCATGGGGACTTGCATGAAGTAATCTAGATGGAACAATCTATTGGCTTTATACAAATAGAATCCAGCTTTGTATGTCGGCTTAAGAAATCCCTTTATGGTCTCAAGCAAGCTCCTCGGGCTTGGTATGCCAAAATGGATAGCTTTCTTTTAGAATCTGGCTTTTTTAGGTGTCATTCTGACAATACTGTCTACACCAAGAAAGTGGGAAAGTCTCTTATCATTCTTGTTCTTTACGTTGATGATCTTATCCTCCCTGGTAGTGATCCCAACCTTATCAACCATGTGAAGTCCGGCCTTAAAAAGAAGTTTGAAATGACAGAGTTAGGACACTTGCATTATTTTCTTAGTCTTCAAGTCTTGCAATCCAAGGAAGGTATTTCCCTTTCCCAGTCCAAGTATGCTTGTGATCTTCTACACCATTTTCACATGGAAGACTGTAAGCCAGCCCCTTCTCCCTTTCATTCTGGAGCCAAAATTTCAGTCACTTGTACTTCCCCTGAAGTTGATGCTACCTTATATCGTCAACTTCTAGGCAAACTTTTGTATCTAACCCATACTCATCCTGACCTTTCCTTTGCTGTTGACCTTGTTGCTCAATTTATGAAAAACCCACATGAAAGTCATTGGAAAGCAGCTAAAAGAATACTTCGTTATGTTTTAGGTATAGTTCAGTTTGGGATTCATTACAATGCCGAAGCATCTCCTCTATTGGTTGGTTTCACTAATTCTGATTGGGCTGGTGACCCTGATGATCGGAAGTCTACTGCAGGTTATGTGTTCACTCTTGCTTCAGGACCTGTTACATGGGCTTGCAAGAAACAAGGTGCCATTTCTCATTCTTTAGCAGAAGCAGAGTATCATGGTGTCGTAGAAGCTAGTAAGGAAGCCTTGTGACTTCGTCAGATCCTGTCAGAGTTTGGCTTTCAGCAGCAGCATCCGACTACACTTTGGTGTGATAATCAAAGTGCCATTCAACTATGCAAAGATCCAGTTCAACATCAGCGTAGTGAACACATTGAACTACACATGCACTTCATTGGAAAGCTCATTCATGACCATGTTCTTGAAGTACAATATTGTTCAACTGATGATCAAGTTGTAGACATCTTCACAAAGGCCCTCACAGAGACGAAGTTTGCTAAACTTCGATTTATGGTTGGAGTTCAGGAAGTTGTCACTAAGGGGGGATAGGCTCTAGTGCCTCCTTCCTTCTCCTATTGTGTCATATTTGTAAATCCTTCAATCCTATCCCAAGTTGTTCTTAAGGGGGGAGGTTAGGATATTCCGACACATAGGAATAGTTAAGTATAACTTGGTCTAGTATAGAGTTAGGTAAAGTGTGTTTCTTTACTATGTACTTTGTAACTTACAATTCGATGGTCACGATATGTAGTGATCCGACGGTTCATTCTCTCCTCAGTATTACCGACACTTGATCCATGGCTTAACACCCGATTGGTCCATGATCTCTATTTAACGAGCATGGAGGGTCATTTGTAGGTTAACTATTCATGAGAGAAGCTTATGTAAAATTTCATTCTTTTATTGTTGGCTCAGGCCATGGACTGTTTCCCTCTTTGAGGGTTTTAACCACATAAAAAATATTGGTGTATTGATCTGTGATCTATTTGTGAGCGTTGTCCTTTGGTGTTCTGTCTGAGGAACTTACCCTATAAATTCCTACAAAAATAAGTAGCAGTAGAAGAAACTTGGAGGATCAGCACAATGAAAACAAAGATGACTCTTTAGTTGTTGAAGATTATGTGAAAAGTGATTATTGGATCTCTGATCCCCCACCTAGTTTATGCTGGCTAGCCAGGAAACCAGTGCAATATAGGATTTTCAATCATCCTCTAGCTCCTCCACCTCATCCATGACTTGCATTAAATAGTCCAACCTGAAGATGCTTTATGGAGATACTCTTGCCAATCTTTTACAAAGATACTCTTGCCATTACTACAAAGGCATGCATTTGGAGATTAGTTATATGATATTTTCAATTTTCAACAAAGTAGTATTTCTGTAAAAGTGTTTCTCATTGAAGATGGCAAACGTTGACATATGCCACCCTTATAAATTTTAGTAACCTTTGTAGCACTAGATGTATATAAAAGTTCAATATCTTTAATATGAAATCTATGTAAAGCATTGTATTTCCTCAAACTACAGTTATTTCTCATTTTCAGTTTCTACTTCTTTCATGTTCAAGGTTCTCTTGAAAATAAAGGTTTCATAGCTTTTTTCAGTAAAACCTTTCTACCAACCCTTAAATAAACCAATGAGTGCAGCATGGAAGAATTCTACCCACCCTAAAATAAACTAGTGAGTGCTAAAAGAGGACAGAGGGTGCATGATTATGGTTAAATATTATGGTATGCTTTGCTTTGGCACTTCGTCCATCACCTCTCCTCTGCTTGTGGGTAGACTATTCTAAGATTCAAATGTGTGATGTATTCAGCTTGTTGCAATAGCGGTTAAGGGGTTTTGGACCACATTCGAGGTGCATGCATACTATCTCCCAGCTTGGCTGGTGAAGATGTCGTGGATCCATGGCCCTCAATTTCGTGTCGATTCTAATTCGATTACTTTTCTTCATTTTCCCTCATTCTACACAAACAAATTCTACAACACTCCTCCTCTGCCTCTTCCGATCTCCCTTCTGTTGAGTACTTGAAAGATTGTAGTGTGACTATTTGTTCATCAGAGAGGCTGAGACTTCGTCGGTCATCATCGTTAAATTCATGGACGAAGACAATCCTCCAAGGTAGTGAAAAAAGATCACAACAAACTTCTTTGATTAAGTAGATGAGTAACACTATTGCGAAGATTACTGCGGCAATTGTCGAAGAGATAACTAATACCTGCCACTGCACGTCCATAATTACTTGATTTTTGTTTCCAGATGTATAACGTGTCTTAGGTGGCAATTTTTTTATTTTTTTTGAAGAATGTCCTGAGTTGATATTCTCTAATTTATCAATGAGGTACGTGTTTTATATTCCTTAGGCATTTTCATGACCAATATATAAGCCGACACATGTTCTAGATGATTTTTTTTGTCTTAAAATATATTAAGTGTCCCCATGGGGTTACATGGACTTTTAATGTAAGTTGTAACTAAAATTCATTGTCCTTGTCTAATAATATTAGACATTAGACATTAGTTGGACGTAACATTGATAAAATTATGAGCTCAAGATTTAAGTTACTATGGTGAAGATAATATAGAAAGTTTGGGCTTTCATATGGTCTATAAACAGTGTTAGTTTAGTTCATTATCATTCGAACAAGGGGCCATTAAGTTTGGTGTTATTTGTTTCTAAGATATTTAGATGAAAATTGATAGATATTAGGTTTTGACCTTGATTAAGAAGATTTTTAAAATGATTAAGTATAAGGGAATGGAAATAGGAGTAGTTTTTAAAAGCAAAATCCAAGTTTATTTTCTAGTCAATTCATTTTTATCTAAGACATTTACATGAAAATTGATTGAGATTATGGTTTTCACTTTGATTAAGAAGACTTTTAAAATGACCATGTTAAGCATAAAGGAATGGAAATAGGAGTAGTTTTTAAAAGCAAAATTCGAGAGTGCTTTCTAGTGAATTCATGGAAAGACAATAGATGAGTCTAAAATATTTGAAATGCTTTAACAATAAGGTTATAGTTATGGTACAATAATATATTTTTAGTTAGTTTTATTAGGAATTCACAAGAGATTAGATATATTCGTTTAACATTGAAATCTTTTTATTTTTAGGATTAAGAAATACTTCTTTATTATATTAATTGATCCATAAAGGTCATTTACTTTTTAAAAAATAAATTTTGTTACTTTCACTTTAGGTTTGGTTTTTGATCCAGTGGGTTTGTATTGATCTCGAGGTAATAGACTCCTTAAATGACTCAAGGATTTATAAAAGTATTATTCCAAAATTAATGAGTTTCTATGTCTACAATCTAATCACCACAATGAAATAATAAGCATTTACTACCAACTAGATGTTCATAGCCCCATAAAAGGTTTTTATATCCCTCGTTACTTCCCCCATTGAGGTGCTTTTCATTTATTTTATTTCCCCCTTTTATTTTATTTAGATATGAAGATGGGTAACATCTAACTAATAATAGTGGGGTAAGGAGCGCACTGAATAACCATATTAATAGGGGTGTCTCCTTATATTGGGTGTAAATTCTTGACCTAATTGAATTTTTAGAATTGTTGCCAAGGGAGATGTTTTTATGCTACTGTTAAGATATTAGCAGTGAATTTGATAAATTTAATCCTTTCTTAGTGGTAATTGAAGCTAATGGAGGTCCAAACTTAGTTTTCTCATTTTTGTTGTGTTTCCCATTGTGGTATTAGCGCCCATGTGCTCCTCATGAGTCACCTGCAACAAAATAAGACAAACACAAAATACCATGTAACTATATTTAAAACACCATCAAAGTTATTATTGTGGTTCATAAGATGACACTGACAGTGACCTTCCTTTAAAGGTTTGGAAAGAAATTAAAATAGAATATTATTATGGCCTTAGATACTCTGATCAAAGTAAATCGAGTGGTCGTAGGTAGCTCATCATATTCTTCCTACATGTGGGGTATGATTTCACTGATGATGCATTATTAGGATTGTGATTGACACTAGAGTTATCTTCTGGGAACTTGCTTGTTTTTTCCAATTATTTCATTCTTGAGAGAAAATCCTCTGGCATCTAAGTTTGGGATTTATTGATAGAAAATGAAGTTAGCCTACCTTCATTTCTCGGGAACACATTTATGAGGGAGTAATAAGGTTCTTGAGGTGTAACTGAGTTACTTTAGAACAAATGAAACTTGCTTGTAGGATTCCTTGTGAACTTTTTGTGAACATATTTTATGGAGAGGGTGATTAGTTTAGCAAGGGTCATTAGAGGAGATTCACTGTAATCTAACTCTACTTCCTCTTTTTAGTGAAATCTTGGCCTCCTATGAATTTGTCATGCTCAAAATTAAACTAAGGATAATCGTGAAAATGTGCTTGATGTGATATGGTAAATTTGTCCATCTATGTTTAGGTGTAATAACCATGGCATGTAATGGTTGAAAACATGTTGAATTTATACTTAGGAAAGAAAAATGATGTTTTACCAAAAACATTAATGTGTTTTTCCCCATAAACAACTTTGTTTGGCACATAAAAATTTGGTTTTACTAGCATTTTTGAAAAAGTTTGAAATTTGACCCTACAAAAAAAATTCATCATTCAGTATCATCACTTTTTCGTTTTGAAGCTATGTTTTGCACGAAAATCACGTATAAATTTCGTAGTCACTGCCATTTTTAAAACATGTTCAAAATTGACCCCTAAAAAATAAAATCATCGTTCCAGTATACACACTTTTTATTTTTAGCACTATTTTTGATGTTTTCTCGAGGTTTTTGGCCAGAGTTCCCCTTTCAAAGTTTACATTGTTTGAACAGGGTATATAATGCGCAGTGTAGTGATTTAGACCTACACGTACCAGCAATTTTATGGGTTTATTGGACAACATGCAAGAAACTGACAAGGCATATGTCTTCTACGTTGGCCTATGGAGCAAACGTTGTAGTTCCAATAGAGCATAATATGCCTAGTCCGCGCATAACAGCGCCAATAGATATGACGGTCAATGGAGCCTTGGAGGAAGGGATCACGTAGCTGACCAAAGAAAAATGCTTGGGACCTGAGGAAGAAATATGACATGGTGATCATAGGCTCCAAGAACTCATGAAAGAAAGGGTGCAATTAAGGGTGAAAAGCGCTCTGGTGGAAGTGGAAGGCAAGAAGCTTTAGGAAGAAATAAATAAGGATTTTCTCAATAAGAAAACCAGGATGATAAAACAGGGTGCGCATGACTACAGTGAAAAATTTGGGGACTACCTTTGAGATTTGATCAGACTGATGCCTTGGATTGGACCACATATTACTGAAGGGATCACCCATGGTGGCACACTACAGATGGTAAAGTGCATGACGCAGCCAGTAAAAATAAAAAGGGGATTTTTTCTAGGGAAGGTGATGGATGACCGGTTGAAACCCTATATAGGTGGCACAACCATTTGACTATCTGTGGGAAGTACAATCTTAGCATTTCTGGTAGTTGAAATGGGGCACGTGACTATAAACTACTTTGCCCAAGAGCTGCATGATGTTGAGGGTGCGCTTAGAAGCAAAGTGTCACAAGGTCTGTGACCACCCAAGGGGGGTTGGACTACCACATGGGTTGGTTGGAAATTGACCATTGTAGTCACTATTCACGATGCGATGTTTGACTTGAGAGCAAATGGAGTAGGCAGAAGGCATTTAAGGCAAGCTGTGTGGGTACTATTGTGAAAATCTGCCACAAAGGGAGCATTAATGTACCTGATTTGGGGGGAACGGTCGAATTCAAATTGAAAAGATGTTATAAATTACAAAGGGATGCCTAGTAAACAATACTTGGTCATTTGCAAATTGAGATGTCGTGCGCTCAGAGTATTTCAAACCGAGACCTATTTGTTGTGTGGAGAGAATTGGTTGAGCCCCTGATTGAATGGTTGAGATATTTCTAGATGAACAAGATGGCAATGTCTAAAGAAGCCAGGGAAATTGTAGAGATGACCGTCGAAGAATCCGTGCAAGCCATGACCATAGAAGATGCCCCTGAGAGTGTTGAGATTGTTGCAAAAATCCTTAAATCACCATGCACGCCAATATTGAAGAAATATAAACAACCAATGATTCTGGTGTGTGTTCCCCCGAAACCCACTGTGAACTAGATTAACAATGGAGGAAAAAGGGAAAGCGGTTAACCTGGAAACCGATGAGGAGAGAGAAGACCTGGAGGATATCATAATTGAAGAGATGATGATGAGGGCATGGAGGAAGAAATTGAGGGAACCGTCCATCTAGATAAGTTTCCCGCATATGTACCTCCACGAAAGGGGAAGTCAAAGGTGCCCAAGGACCACGACGAGAGCAAGAGCTCTCTACAGACTCTGCTCCTCCCTGACGATATCATGTTTGAGGGAATGCACTTGGGAAGGGTGCCAGGTTTAAAATTCAAAGAATGGGATCTCATTGACCACGCGAAATTCCCACACTTGGCGACCATGCACCTCATGAAGCTAAAGAAACACACCATGGTGAGAGTCATAGAGCTAGAGCCACGCAAGTAGTTACGCAGTGTCAAAAAGGCAGGGTTGTTGAACTAGCTGTAGGTATTACATTACCATCGTGGCCCAGTGAATATCTTCGACATCAGGCAACTACTCTACCTAGTGCATGGTGGGTGTTTGTGGCTGGAGGAGCCCATCCCCATCACAGACCACCTAATCCATCGAGTTACTCCTGTGTAAAGGTGAAGACCCCACAATCATTTCGGAGGTGAAGAGCAGTGATTTGGCCATCATGGAGGCCATGAAAAAGAAATACAAGTTGGTGAAGAAAAAGAGGGGTTACACAATCTCCAGTATCAACAAAAAAGCAATCAAAGTAGCAACTCATATACTCATGGGTATGGTCTTGCGAAAGTGCCACGCAGACGAATTACCTGTGCCAGTGGTGGCACTTGCTGAATAGTGCACAGAAGGGGTCTAGTTTAAATCGGAATTCTTGTGCAAGGAGTTCTTGGAGAATTGTCACGAGGCACAAGAATAAGGAAAAACTTTCCAATATGCACAGCTTCTGCTATCCATAGTGTTGGTGGCTAGAGAATTGTTAGAGGACAGCTAGTTCCCCACAATTGCAAGGGATCTCGCAGATGCCGCAAAGTATGCTTCACTGTGGGCCACTAAGGACACGAACTGGATGCGTGACAGTAAAATATTTATGTGTTCATGGAGATGAAAATTAGAATGGGGATTAACTGCAAGCCCCAGTTATCACTCACTTTTTACAACAACCTGCAAAGTTTCACAGAGTTTAAATTCAACTTTCATCGCATCTACTTTAGGGTGCACAAGTACCTTGCAAAGAAGTGGAATGAGCTACCTTATATAGCCACAGATGATGTGATATTTGATGTACTTGAGACATGGCCACTGGAGTGGCGCACTCCAGACATCTCTCCACTAGAAAAGTTTGTTCTGAAAAAAAGGGAGGAAAAACTACATGTAGTGTAGTTGGCCGAAAAGAGAAGGAAAGAAGCAGTAGAAGAAAAGGTATAAGAGGCACGAAACGTCACATAGAGAGAAATAGAACATAAAATGTGTACAACAGCAGCATAGAAGGTAGTAGAGGAGGAGGTGAAGGCGAGAAGGTGCCTTTGCCGGAGCAAGAGAAAGAGATGGAAACAAAGATAGAGAAGGGAAGCGCAGACCCACAGACGACGTCGACATAAATGAAGTGCTAGTGCCAGAGTGAGTAGATGGGGCCGTGCAAGAAGGTAAAAGTGTCTAATCTGTCTATTGACTTGATCACCCTTATTGAGGGGGATCTACATATATAGGAGAGACGATGCGCAACGTCACCACAGAGGCCCTCCAGAACTTTATGGATGAGAATCTGATTGTGTTGGGGGACCTCCAAGCACAGATTCTTGAGTTGCAGGTGCATGCTCCTTAGGCTAGTACCCTCTTGACCAGCCTTGTAGTAGGAACAACCATTGTCAAGGAAATGTTGTGTGCTCATACAGCAAACACAATAGTGTTTCTAGAAGGAGCACTGGTTACAGCAAATGAGGTTGACTGACCTACGGTTAGTACATTGAAGGGGATATGGATTAACATGGTTGTGCCCCCTTGAGAGATGCTCTATGTTCTATAAAATTAGATTACTACAAAACTATGGGCTAGGGAGAGTGTGCATTGCAGGTGTTGAGTGAACAAAAGATCAACATGAAGAAGTTGAGCTTGCAGCGCGACGAGGTTGTGTCTCAAAATAGGTAGATGGTGTAGGTACTTGAAGAAGCCTACTAGATGATCCCTGAGCTGACCATCATAGCAAATGCACCAGCAGAGGCATGCATCCAAAGATTAGAAGTAGGGGTGCGTGAGGTGCGAGAGGAAATGGCTAAGGTTTAATTGGAGTTGAACCTTCAGATCGCAGAGCTACGCTTGAAGGCGTAGCCTTCAACTCCTCTAGAGGTAAGGGAACATCACACCGATGCCATTACATCAAGGTTGGAGGAGATCAACAGTGTAGTAAGGGACTACGCTAGAATGTTGGAAGAATCATTCGATATCCTCACAAATCTGCAGGAGGACCCGAACATACATTACTTAGAAGTAGAGGCGTATAAGCTACATTAGCACCATGACAACTTCAAAGGGACCGTGCAGACGGTGGCCCTCACTTAGAGGCTTGCAAGAATGAAATAATCGAAAGCACTTAAAGAGAAAGTAGATGTAGCGCGACAGAAAGAAGATGTTTTGAAGGCATATGTTCAGCCTTGGATCGATGAGGCCTTCGTAATCACAACAACAATTGAAGGCAACCTCACGTAGATGTAGTGGACGCAGGAACAAATACAGGTGAGCTGTTCTGGCACCACGACCTCAGAACAATGCATACAAGAGATATAGTAGGAAGTTGCTCAGTTCGCTGTTAAACTTGTAGTAGTCCGAGTAGAGTTGAGAGGTCTTCACGTGAAGGTCTCCACACTGACAGAGTGACTTATGGGCGACTCACGATGTTTGTGTTGGCGGCCTGTTGGGTGTGCGATCTTGTTGCACAAAAATTGTCACCTTGACATTCTGCAATTTGTGTGAGTCCATTACCACTCATACTTTCCTCCTTTATAAGTCTTAAGCCTCAGTTCTTCATATCAAGCCTTGAAAATAAGAGAAAGCCCTTAAAATTCTCTAAAACTCTAGTTCCACACTTTCTCTTAGCATTACGTGCGGTCCCACACCCAATGGTCATGTCCCCTGCACACCTGACCACTCTGTCTCTATGTTATGGGTGCAGACCCCTGTAAAAGTTAAAAAGGCACAAGTATATTCTTAAAAACTCACCTTGAGCCATTTCTAGAAGCTTCTGGAAGGAACCTTGAGGTGGAAAGTTTGATCTTTTAAGGTTCATGCATCCCATACCTTAAGGAGATAACCCCCTAATGTGAGGAGCTTATCCCTTTGAAGGAGGACTCTATCCCTTCATAGGCGGACATGTAACCTCCTTCCTTTGCACTATAAAATGAAGCATTGTGTTGGTTACTTGGGGGGTTGAAAGCTGAATATTTTTGAGGTGAAATGCTGCCAGAACTTAGTCTTCCTAATTGAGCTTTTGTGAGGAGAGATTACATACCTCTTTGATCTCATTTGGAAGAGTGCGAGGCTTGTCAAAGTAAATGATATTCCTGTTTCAGACCCTGGGAAGAGCTTGTACAACATCAAGGCACCAAAGGTTGTAAGGTTCTTCTATTTCAAAGTTAATACAAATAAGTTTATTTTTCTCAATAAGCTGTGTTTTATGGTTTATTTTATGGATTCCTTGATCACCATAATGAACATGATTTATGATATTAGTTATGCAGGTGTTACTTGATGTGTGCTTGTTTGTGATTGTAGGTTCTCAAAAGGAAATTCTTTCGGACGATTGAAGGATGCTTGCTACAAACTAGCGTTGGACTTAAGGTAGGGTCTAAACACCTCTATAGTTTTTATTAATGAATGGCAATATGTTTAGAGAAAGGTAGATTTGCTTGTCCTACTTGTTGCTAGATATCTTTTGATACTAGGGAGATTTGCCTTGTCCGCAAGATCGATTTATCCTTCCAACAAATTGGCGACTCCACTGGGGAACTGGATTTGGTTTTTGGTTTTCCTTTGTCTTTGACATGAGAAACTTGTTTTTATTTCTAGTTTTTGCTTGATGTGTGTGGGATTGGGTAGTTTTTAGGATTTGGATTATTTTTTATTTTTTCGAAATTTTTAGAGAACCTCACTTTCTTTTTACAGATGGTGCAGGCATCTCTACACTGTTCCTTTAGTGCACAGAGTGGTACCACATTTGGTTCTTCTGGAAGCCTATAGACCCTGTGAATTTTTTTGAAAAACCTAAAATGTTTTCTTCCAGTTAAGTTAAGGTTTCATTTATGACTTTTAGTGTCTACCCAAATCTGAATGTGTTCTTTCAAAAATCTCTTATGAGTAAGTTCCATTGGTATTTTTGTTTTAGATGATTTTCTAGAAGTTTTGAATAGCTGGATTGGCTTTCACTTGGTCTCTGTAGTGACTCAAAGATTAGTAGCCTAAGAAACCTTAGATCACCCTGGTGTCTTTTTGTCTTCTTGATGAGTCTGACTGGTTTGTGAAATATGTCCTTGGTGAGAAATAGATTTTGTTTTCTCTTTGAAAATATTTGAATTAACTTGGTTATAAGTTTTGAATTTCATTTTTATAAAAGAAAACATAGCTGGATGTTTTTGATTGATTTGTTATTCTGAACGAATTAATCCTTAGTTTACTAAATAACTAAGTAAAACGTCCTCAAAAATATTTGAAGCTTTTATTTCGATTAGGTTTTAGAAGTTTTTAGATCTCAAGATTAGTTTTTGTAGTTTTGAGTGTTTTCTAGAAATTGTAGAATCACTTTTGAAAGAATCGTTTTTTACAGTTTTTGAGTGTTGAAAAAGAAAAGGGGTTTTTTGTGAGCATAATTAGTAGTCTCATTTTGAGTTCTGAAAAAGATAAGAATATTTTCTTTTCATTTACATGTTGAGAGAAAGATTTTTTTTTTCAAAGAATTGCATTCTCAAACTCTTTCTGTTAGCTAGAAATTCATTGAAAGAAAAACATATTGTTTATCATCTTAGGTGCATTTTTTAGTGTTTTTGGAGTCGAGTCTTCACAGCATCAAAGTTTCATTTACATACCTATTGACTTAAGAAACAACCCATAAAAGTAATGCTTAATTAAGATTGATCTACCAATCTTTTTGTTTCTAGAGCTCTTCTCACCAATATACCTTAGGCTAGTATCTTGGAGTAGGGAGTAATTACTTATCCAAGATAGTTAAAACAAACTAGTAGCTATATCTAGCGATAGGAAATAAATCCAATTGTAATTGATATAATCTGGGAAGATCCTCTTAAAGGAGTCAATCACAAGATCATGTCTAAACCTCTGAGACAATGAAGTCTGTCTCATTGGGAAAGAAAGAAGAATTGTGTGTATTATAAACAGTAAACCTCATATTAACCATTGTCGAGAAGCCTGGGGTCACTTGTTGGTAAACCTTGGATTGTTCATGTCGAGGAGCCTTCAAGGGGATTGAGCTTTGTTACTCTGCCCTTGTGCATAGATCGGAATGTAGACTATTCCCCCACTTGTATTTGTTACTATTAGTAACCTTAGTGTCAATAAAATTAAGATTATTTCCTATGGTGACGGTGAAGGATGAGTCTCACTGTACCTAGAGTAGACATCAACTAGACTCACTTGGACTCTCTTGGTGGTTATCTTCACTCGAGAAATTTTTTGTGAAGAAACATGTGCCAATCTGTTTCATTAACCAGGTTGTCAGCGTAACTGTTCCAACTGCCCTTTCTATATTGAATTCTACGACGTTGGATTTCATCACCAACTAGTGTTTTTGGTATGGAAAGTTATTGTTTATGTGTGGTTTGAACTCTTAGAATTTTTAGGTGTGTGATTCAATTGTTTGTTTCTTAAGAGACTTTAGGTGGATTTATTGATATTTTCTTTGTTTGTGTGTGAGTAATAAAATATTTAATTGTGGCTGAATTACCGAGACAATCTCGTAGACTTCGGGGGAAGCTTCCCGAGTATACACCAAGCCATATTGAAGGGATACAAGCTCTTGTATCACCTAGTGACAATAGATTTGGGTCACCAGAAGCCGGAGATTCATCTTTAATTGTTCATCTTGATTATCAAGTACAGACAACGGAGTATATTTCTGAGCCAATTTCACTTTCCGAAGTTACTAGTAGCTTTTCTCCTACTAGTGAATTAGCTAAAGAACCTGAAATTTCTGAGCCTAAAACTAAACCTGCTCCTACTCCATCTTCAGGATTTGCTTCTCCAACTTCTAGTGGTCCTGGTTCACCTAGGGTAGGAAGTATCATTACCCAAAATCTTCCTTCTGGACTCATTTCTATTGAAGAACTTGTTAGTCCGGATGAAGATATAACTCTCCCTAAAAATCAGCCAACTTTAGAACTTAGGGAGCGTGAATCAATTTTCTACAGTCCTTTTAGGAGTGACGCTTGGTACCTATCATTGAAAAACTTTTTAGAAAACCCGGGTATTAGTTTTTCACCACCTCGAATTCCTTTTCATCCTATGCCCAGAGGTTATTATCCTCCTTTGAATATCTCAAGATGGTCATCCATGTTCTCACAAACACCAGAAACATTTTTATATGGTGGTCCTTCTGTTCCTTCAGAGTATGAGTCACTCATTGGTACTTTTTCAAGGGCATCTCATTAACTAATTGAACATGAGATATCAATTGGTAATAACGGAACTCAAGCATTCAGTGTAGAAGAAATTCTTATGATGTCTGGTACTATTCCAAATTTGCAACCTCAAGGTGGTAAGTTACCACCTAGGGGGCAACCTCAAGGCAGTCAGTTATCGCTTGGGGGGCAACCCCAAAGTAGTCAGTTACCACCTGGGAGGCAACCTCAAGGCAATCAGTTACCACCTGGGGGGCAACCTCAAGGATAATACATATCGTCAGGACAGTACAGACCTCAAGGTCAACCCCAAACTCAATACATACCTCAAGGTCAACCCCAATATCAATACATACCTCAAGGTCAACCCCAGTTTCAGTACGTGTCTCGAGGTTATCAACCTCAAGGTCAGTAGCCAACTCAAGGTTTCCAACCGCCTTCTAGTCAACCATTTGTAGAAGGAACTGGAAATGTACCTCTCAGTTATCAGCCTTACTCTCAACATGGTTATGGTCCTCAATACACTCAAGCTTTTATGGGTCCATACCTTGGAATCAACATGGTGTGGGATCCATCTCAATAAACTTTGCAGCCTAATGTGTAGTTATCAAGTCAACCTGGACAACCTTTAGTTTCTGGTCCAAACCAACAACCTATCCAACCTACTGTTCAAACTTCTGCACCTGGTGTAGTTCATCAGTCTGGGCCTAGTTCACTTCGAACTCTGCCTCAAACTGCTGCTGCAACTACTGTAGCTTCTGTTCAATCTACCCCACCTACTTCTGGAGTATCGGTAGCTCTGGTTTCTATTGTTCCTTCATCAACTCCTCAAGCCTCTTTACCACAGTCAAGACCTACAGTTCAAACTTCAGTTTAGATGCCTGTAGGACAACCTGGTCCAAGTACAGCTGTCACAAGTCAACCACAATTCACTTATCAACCGTACCAACGATAGTACCAATTTGGTCCTATTATGGAAAACCCATTTTTATTAGTATCAACTGTACCCTGGCTATACTTATCAGCAGCCTCTACAACCCTAGTTTGGTTTGGTTAATCCTCATTTCCCAGGAGGTTATAATATTCAGTTTGGTTTGGTTAATCTTGGTTTCCCAAGAGGTTATAATATTCCAAATGCAAATCCAATTCCAAGTTATCCTAGATGTCCTCCTCCTGGGGCTGGTCTTGTTACCCAAGGTTTTTGAGACCCTAACCGTCAGTTACCTTTTATTGCAACTTTGGATTTACCTGATTTGTCACACCTTACGAATGATCTAATTAACTATCTTCTGTATTGGCCGCCAATGCCTAATAAGTTGCCCAGTGATATCCCAAAGTTTGAGGGTAAGTCAGGAGAAGATCCGTCAAATCATGTGATTACTTATCACCTCTAGTGTGCATCTAATTCTATTATCGATGATTCAATTTTCTTACATCTTTTTCAACGCACTCTGATTGGTCTTGCTGCCAAATGGTACATTGAGTTACCACGAGGCACTTTTTATAATTTTAGTCAGTTAGCCACTTCTTTCTTAACTCATTTTCAGTTGTCTATTAGACATGACAATGGCACGGAATTATTAACTTCATTAAAACAGTCAACGTCCACCTATATTTCAAATCATATTCATGAATGGAAACGTAGATGATATTTAGTGAAAGTTTTTATTCTGGATCAAATTTTAGCAGAATGGTTTGTTAAATCATTATTACCTAAAATCACTGAAGATGTAGATAAGGCAGGAGTTGTTACTAAAGAGCAAGTAATTGCTCAGGCTCAGTACCTTGACCTCATTTATATGCAGTCGGGTACTTTACATGAAAAAATCCCCGACCTTCCGAAACACAATCAAATAACTGTAGCTCCTTCAGGGTCTCATGCTGCTGATGGTATGATTGGTTCAGTTAGTACCAAAAGCAAGAAGAAATCTTCACAAAATTCTTCTCCTATTATAACTTTACCATATTCCCCGACAGGAGACTCTTCCATTGAAATTCTTATTGATATCCATGTCATAGAATCTTCTATGGCCAAATCAAAATTTGGTGGTAAAAAGAAGGGGAAGAAGAAAAATAAACAAAACTCAAAATAGAAATCAGATAAAAATGAATCTACTGATGAGAAACCTAAACCTCACTATTCGTGTCTCATTTTTGATGAGGAGCATTTTACAAGAGACTACCCAGATCGAGTTGAGGTTTCAAAAATTGCCAAAGGTTCTCAAACACCTACTGTCTTGAAGGATCCTTTTCCTAACCAATATAGTAAGATGATCAGTTCTTCCTCAAATGCCTCAGAAGAACCCATTATGATGATGTCTCATGTCAGGATTGTGACGCGATTGTGAGATTATGATAGCAAAAATCATGTTGGTTGTAAAGAAGTAGAATCTTCTAATGCAAACCCATCAACCTCAACTCCTTTTGGTTCTGATCTGCTACATATAGAGAAACCTAACCTTGACTTAGTAATCAAAATGCCTACTAAAGGTCTACTTCGGAAGTCAGCTTTCAATCCACATGTGACAGCTGCTCAAAATTATAACATTGTTGAAGACTTAGCTATTTCATCTTCAGCAATGTCGTCTTTGGAGGTGGTGCAATCATGCCCAGTACAACATAAATTACTATTGCCGACTATAGGAGCTATTGATATTCAACATTCGAACCTAATAATCTTCGATTTAGAGAATAGTACAACTTGCCTACATCATCAAATGGATCTCCAGATTCCAATGTTAGTCAAAAACAGACCTTGCTTTCAAACCGTGATTGATGAGGGAGCTTCTACGTGTATTATGTTGATCCAATGTTGGAGATCGCTTGGTTCTCTGACACTCAATCAGTCCCCGATGATTCTAAAGGCTTTTGATGGCCGAAGGTTCTATCCTTTTGGTATTTTGTAGGATTTACCTATAGGGGTTGAAGGAAAAACTGTAAATCTAAATGTGGAAGTGGTTGATGCCCCTCTAGATTACAACGTTCTCTTGGGTTGCAGTTGGTCTTACGCTATGATTGCTATTGTTTCATCAGTCTTTCGGCTTATCAAGTTTCCTCATAATGGAAAGATCATTACCATAGACCAGCTGACTTATTTTTCATCTGACCTAGCCTCTTCAGATAGTATTCAACATGTCAGTAAAACAGTTATCCCTTACAAGGATGTTGGGGTAGGTTTGATTAAAGATTCTGGTTTACTAGGAACCTTTTCTTTTCCTCCTCCTAACGTATCACCTTCTATTGAAATTATTCATATGATTTCATGGAAAACTATTGCTTTTGATGATCCTTGGATCGTACCTTCTGATTCTGAGGTGGATTCATTTGGTAACGCAATGCCTTTGAGTCCCTTTGAAATTGCATATCAGGCTATACAATCGTTTTCTGACTCTTGTTCATCCAAATCTGATCCAATGAATGTGGTCCATGGGGAATCACTTTCGATATCAACCTCAGCTTCAACAACATTTTCTAATCCTATTCATACTGATGAGAAGATTCGTGAACTTTTGTTTCTTGATGATTTACCATGAGAAGATCTTCATCATCGATCTTCGTTTTTACCTGAGCTTGATCATTTTGAAAATGATTTTTCATCTATTTTTGCAACTGACTATGTCAAAGAACCACAAAATCCATTACAACATCCTAATTCTGAGTTAAATTTGGGAAATATCTCTCAAACGGTTCCTATTGACATTTCAGTTAAACCCAGAATTATTGAAAACATTCATATAGGTGTTTCCTGTACGGACGATGAAATCCAAACTTATAAAGCCCTATTTCAAGAATTCCATGACTTTTTTGCCTGGTCATATGAAGAAATGCCAGGAATCGATCCCTCAATTGTTGTCCATGAAATTAAAACTTACTTGGATGCTAAACTTGTCCGGAAACGTTTGCATTAGATACATCCATGAAAAGCTGCTGTTATTAAAGCTGAAGTTGAGAAACTACTTCGAGCAGGTTTCATTTATCCAATTCCCTTGACGGATTGGGTATCAAATATTGTTCCTGTTAACAAAAAGCAAGTAACGATAAGAATATGTATCGATTATAGGAATATTAATCGAGCTTGTCCTAAAGACAATTATCCCACCCCCTATATCGATCAAATTATAGATGATTGTGCCGACAGTGAAATGTTCTCCTTCATGGATGGCTTTTCTGGTTACAATCAAATTAACATACTCCTTGTTGATCAACCTAAAATGACTTTCATTTGTCCATGGGGGACATTTGCTTATTGCAAATTACCTTTTGGATTGAAGAAAATTGGAGCAAATTTTCAAAGGGCTATGTCTTATGCATTTCATGACATCAAGCACATTGTGCAACCTTATCTCAATGATGTACCTACCCATTCATTACATAGAGCTGATCATCTCACTCATTTACGAGCAATCTTTATGAGATGTAGGCATTATCGAATTAGGATAAATCCACACAAATGTGTTTTCTGTATAGAAACGAGTCGTTTACTGGGATTTGTCATTTCAAAAGTTGGCCTTCGTGTCGATCCCTCGAAGTTTGAAGCTATTGTCAAATTACCTCCTCCTTCGAATCTTCACCAACTCCAAAGTTTGCAAGGGAAAGAAAACTTTTTACATCGTTTCATTCCTAAATACACCGAGATAATGAAGGTTTTACCAGGTTGTTGAAATAGAATACTCCATTCTTTTGGGATGAGATAGCTGACAAATATTTTGATGCACTTAAACACATGTTGACCCATGCACCGTTATTGTAGCCTCCCAACTACAACTAGGATTACTTTTTGTACCTCGCCGCTTCTCATTCCACCATTGGAATGGTTTTGTCACCTCTAGTGTGCATCTAATTCTATTATCGATGATTCAATTTCCTTACATCTTTTTCAACGCACTCTAATTGGTCTTGCTGCCAAATGGTACATTGAGTTACCACGAGGCCCTTTTTATAATTTTATTTAGCTAGCCACTTCTTTCTTAACTCATTTTCAGTTATCTTTCAGACACGACAATGCCACGAAAATATTAACTTCATTAAAACAGTCAACATCCACCTATTTCAGATCATATTCATGAATGGCAACGTAGATGATATTTAGTGAAAGTTTTTATTCCGGATCAAATTTTAGCAGAATGGTTTGTTAAATCATTATTACCTAAAATCATTGAATATGTAGATAAGGTAGGAGTTGTTACTGAAGAGCAAGTAATTGCTCAGACTCAGTACCTTGACCTCATTTATACGCAGTCGAGTACTTTACATGAAAAAATCCCCGACCTTCCGAAACACAATCAAATAACTATAGCTCCTTCAGCGTCTCATGCTGTTCATGGTATCATCGGTTCAGTTAGTACCAAAAGCAAGAAGAAATCTTCACAAAATTCTTCTCCTATTATAACTTTACCATATTCCCCGACAAGAGACTCTTCCATTGAAATTCCTATTGATATCCATGTCGTAGAATCTTCTATGGCCAAATCAAAATCTGGTGGTAAAAAGAAGGGGAAGAAGAAAAATAAACAAAACTCAAAAGAGAAATTAGATAAAAATGAATCTACTGACAGAAACTTAAACCTTGCTATCCTTGTCTCATTTGTGACAAGGAGCATTTTACAAGAGACTACCCACATCAAGTTGAGGTTTCGAAAATTGTCAAAGGTTCTCAAACGCCTACTATCTTGAAGGATCCTTTTCCTAACCAAGATAGTATGATGATCAGTTCTTCCTCAAATGCCTCAGAAGAACCCATTATGATGATGTCTCATGTCAGGATTGTGATGCGATCGTGAGATTGTGATAGTAAAAATCCTGTTGGTAGTAAAGAAGAAGAACCTTCTAATGCAAACCCATCAACCTCAACTCCTTTTGGTTTTGATCTGCTACATATAGAGAAACCTAACCTTGACTTAGTAATCAAACCGCCTACTAAAGGTATACTTCAAAAGTTAGCTTTCAATCCACATGTGAGAGCTGCTCAGAATTATAACATTGTTGAAGACTTAGCTATTTCACCTTCAACAATGTCGGCTTTGGAGGTGGTGCAATCATGCCCAGCACAACATAAATTACTATTGCCGGCTATAGGAGTTGTTGATATTCAATATTTGAACCTAATAATCTTTGATTTAGAGAATAGTACACCTTGCCTACATCATCAAATGGCTTTCTAGATTCCAATGTTAGTCAAAAACAGACCTTGCTTTCAAACTGTGATTGATGAGGGAGCTTCTACGTGTATTATGTCGATCCAGTGTTGGAGATCGCTTGGTTCTCTGACACTCAATCAGTCCCCGATGATTCTAAAGGATTTTGATGGCCGAGGGTTCTATCCTTTTGGTATTTTGCAGGATTTACCTATAGGGGTTGAAGGAAAAACTGTAAATCTAAATGTGGAAGTGGTTGATGCCCCTCTAGATTACAACGTTCTCTTGGGTTGTAGTTGGTCTTACGCTATGACTGCTATTGTTTCAATGGTCTTTCGTCTTATCAAGTTTCCTCATAATGGAAAGATCATTACCATAGACCAGCTGACTTATTTTTCATCTGACCCAGCCTCTTCTGATAGTATTCAACATGTCAATAAAACAACTATCCCTTACAAGGATGTTGGGGTAGGTTTGATTAAAGATTCTGGTTTACTAGGAGCCTTTTCTTTTCCTCCTCCTAACGTATCACCTTCTATTGCAATTATTCATATGATTTCATGGAACTCTATTGCTTTTGATGATCCTTGGATTGTACCTTCTGATTTTGAGGTGGATTCATTTGGTAACACGATGCTTTTGAGTCCCTTTGAAATTGCATATCAGGCTGTACAATCGTTTTCTGACTCTTGTTCATCCAAATCTGATCCAATGAATGTGGTCCATGGGGAATCACTTTTGATATCAACCTTAGTTTCAACAACATTTTCTAATCTTGTTCATACTGATGAGCAGATTCGTGAACTTTTGTTTCTTGATGATTTACCATGGGAAGATCTTCATCATCGATCTTCGTTTTTACCTGACCTTGATCATTTTGAATATGATTTTTCATCTATTTTTATAACTGACTATGTCAAAGAACCACAAAATCCATTGCAACATCCTGATTCTAAGTTAATTTGGGAAATATCTCTCAAACGGTTCCTATTGACATTTCATTTAAACCCAGAATTATTGAAAACATTGATATAGGTGCTTCCTGTACGGATGATGAAATCCAAACTTATAAAGCCCTATTTCAAGAATTCCACGACGTGTTTGCCTGGTCATATGAAGAAATGCCAGGAATTGATCCATCAATTGTTGTCCATGAAATTAAAACTTACTTGAATGCTAAACCTATCTGGCAACGTTTGCATTAGATACATCCATGAAAAGTTGTTGCTATTAAAGCTGAAGTTGAGAAACTACTTCAAGCAGGTTTCATTTACCCAATTCCCTTGACGGATTGGGTATCAAATATTGTTCCTGTTAACAAAAAGCCAGTAACGATAAGAATATGTATCGATCATAGGGATATTAATCGAGCTTGTCCTAAAGACAATTATCCCACCCCCTATAATGATCAAATTATAGATGATTGTGCCGATAGTGAAATGTTCTCCTTTATGGATGGATTTTCAGGTTACAATCAAATTAACATACTCCTTGCTGATCAACCTAAAACGGCTTTCATTTGTCCATGGGGGACATTTTCTTATTGCAAATTACCTTTTGGATTGAAGAAAACTGGAGAAAAATTTCAAAGGGTTATGTCTTATGCATTTCATGACATCAAGCACATTGTGCAGCCTTATCTCAATGATGTACCTACCCGTTCATTACGTAGAGCTGATCATCTCACTCATTTATGAGCAATATTTATGAGATGTAGGCATTATCAAATTAGGCTAAATCCACACAAATGTGTTTTCTGTATAGAAATGGCACGTTTACTGGGATTTTTCGTTTCAAAAGTTGGCCTTCGTGTCGATCCCTCGAAGGTTGAAGCTATTGTCAAATTACCTCCTCTTTCGACTCTTCACCAACACCAAAGTTTGCAAGGGAAAACAAATTTTTACATCGTTTCATTCCTAAATACACCGAGATAATGAAGGTTTTACCAGGTTGTTGAAACAGAATACTCCATTCTTTTGGGATGAGATAGCTGACAAATATTTTGATGCACTTAAACACATGTTGACCCATGCACTGTTATTGCATCCTCCCAACTACAACTAGGATTACTTTTTGTACCTCGCCGCTTCCCATTCCACCTTTAGAATGGTTTTATTTCAGGAAGATGAATTCAACAGTGAACATGTGATTTACTATCTTAGTCGAACCCTGACTCTGGCTAAGCTTACATATTCACATGTGGAGAAATTGGCCTTGGAAACCATTTAAGTTGTCCAAAGATTTCGTCACTACATCTTATTATGCAAAACCATGGTAATTTTAGACTGTAACCCTATGATTTATATCTTGACCAAACAATTGCTAGGGGACAAGTATTCCAAATGGATAATTATCCTACAAGAATTTGACTTGGATTTTGAAAAATCCAAGTCAAAGAAATCTTTGGTTTTTGTAGAATTAATGTGAGATTTCCCTCGTACTGATACTGAAACTATGGCGGAAGAACCCATTGCAGATGAATCCTTGTTTCTTATCAGTACTCTTGATCCATGGTATGGAGATATTATTTTTTATCTCTAAACCCAATATTTTCGGCCTGAAATCTCATGATCTTAGCAATGAAAAATACGTTTCCAATCCCAACAATACAATATTATTGGAGATACACTCTATCGTTGTGAGGCGGATTCTGTTTTTCGATGTTGTCTAACTCATGAAGAAGCTGAAAAGGTTCTGAATGAATGTCACTTTGGAGCATGTGGCAGTCACATGTCTGGGTATGCCACAACCCAAAAGATATTGCGCGCTGGTCATTTCTGGCCATCCTTATTCAAAGATTGTATCTATGCAGTCCGGAAATGCCACAATTGTCAAATTTTTTATTGTAAGATGCATGCTCCATCTGCTCCTCTCCACCCAATAATTGTTGTTAGTCCTTTCGCAAAGTGGGGTATCGACTTTATTACATGTAACCCTCACTCAGCCGGGGGGGGCATGCGTATATCATCCTTACAATAGATTATTTTACTAAGTGGGCCGAGGTGATGCCTACATTTTTGGTAGACGGTAAAACTGTTGCAATTTTCATTTTCAATCATATAATTACTAGATCCGATATTCCTCAAGCTATTATTACTGATCATGGGAGTCATTTTCGAAACATCATGATGACTGAACTGATAGATCAACTTGGCTTGCGTCATGATAGTTCTACTCCATATTACCCATAGGCTAATGGTTTGGTTGAAGCTATCAATAAAGTTCTAGTCACTATGATCCAACGAATCATTGGTATTCATAGGCCGAATTGGCATAGCATGTTATTTTCAGCACTTTGGGCATATCGAACCTCAGTAAAAACATCAATTGGTTTCACTCCTTTCCAACTGGTTTATGGGTTGGAAGCAGTGTTACCCATTGAATTTGAAATTCTGTCATTGAAAATAGCCATAGAATTACTCCCAACCACTTCCGAAAAGGAGAAACATTTGTTGTACTTAGCTCAACTAGATGAGAATCGACGTGATACTACATTAGCAATCGAGACTCATGCGAAACGAATAAAATCTCAGTCCGACCGAAATGTTACACCTTGTAATTTTTCAGAAGGGGACCTAGTCTTACTATACGATCAAGCAAACGATAAGCTAGGGGCTGGAAAATTTGTACCTATGTGGCATGGTCCTTATATTGTTAAGAAAAAGCTCGCAAAAGGGGCCTATGAATTGGTATATTTTGAAGGTGTCTCTTTGGGTAAACCCAGAAATGGTCTTTTTCTAAAGAGATATTATACTTAAACTTTGGTGTGGAGATTTTTGTCAGATTAGTTTTTTTCTAGCTGGTGTGTTTTAGATTAGAAGTGTGTGCCTAGTTTAGAGAGTGCTTTTATCATTATTCCTGCTTATCTTAATTTTACTCTTGATATTGCAGATGTCGATGTCTCATCAAACATATGTTGGTTTTGCTGATGGTGCTTGTCGTAATACATAGAACATTTCTTCCGCAACTTGGGTTATCTATTCACCCTCTGATGAGTTAGTATCTATGCATGGGGTAAGCCTTGGTCAAACAATGAATAACATTGCAGAGTATAGTGTAGTGATTGAGTTATTATCTGAATCCATCTCATTTGGGATTTAGAGTTTGATTGTTAGGTTAGATTCTGAACTCATTGAATTACAGCTTAACAGGGTTTATGCCATTAGAAATCTAGTGTTATTAAGATTATTTTTGAGAGTTCGTCTCTTGGAACATGAATTTGATTACATTGAATATTAGCATATTCCAAGATATTTAAATACATTAGCAGATTCGGTTACTTGTCGTATGTTAAATAGACATTTGCAATAATTAAAGCAGTAAAACTCAAAACAAAGTCAATAACATGTTATACAAGAAAGCCAGTAATAGTGATATATCATAGGATAGAAGTGTGTCAAATATACATCATCTTCGATCATAGGTTGAAAAACACCTTATGATCGACAAAAATGATAGTACAAAAAGACATAGAATGTTGTGTGAGTCTACAAAAGCGATCATCTTATCCTTGGTGATGATCACGACAAGAAACCATTGCTTGAGCCACCCTACAAAAGAACCTCCTAAAAGGTCCTCGGACCCCAATCACATATTGTTGTAACCTAAGTGGAATATCATCTATGCTAGTCTCTAGAATATCTGCTATCAAATGCTCTAGATGATTCTCCAATTCGGTCAGGGTCTCTGTAGATTGGTCCTGTGGGGCCAGTAATATTGCAGCTAGGTGTCTCCTCTCATAAGGATAGAGAGTGGTTGGTCATCATGGACCCACATCTGCATTTAAAAACTCTTTATTATCAGTTTTGGACGATTTAAAAAAAAAAAACAAAAAAAAATTAGTTAAAACTTAGAAAGTGTTGAAAATGATTTTACCTAAATCATCCCACTGCTCTCCTGGTGGACAAGCCATGTCTGGGTCACCACGATAATCCATCCCAGCATATGGAAAATCCTGAATCACAAAAATTTTGTCCCTCAACCAACGAAAATACTCAAGTGGAAATCGAACCTTTGAACCCTCCTCAGGATGACAGGCCATCACTGCAACCCAACGCATTATCCTAAGCTCTCGAGGAAGACCAGCCTCAATTGAAAGCTGCTGTGGGACCAACATAGGTACTCTCTCTAGACCAAAGCTGACAACCAGGAAACCATATCCAAAGTTTTTTAGTTGTCTATTCTTTGCTCTAGTTAGTTGGCCTTTTACATTTGCCAACACAACCTCGCACCAGTTGAAGATGGTACCTTGATAATAGTCTATTGCCATTCGCATCTAGGTCTGGTAGCTACATGTAATGTTGTACTCCTGCATAGTCTGGTGACGGCGAATACAATTACCTTAAGTTCAGGATGGGAGATAGTTTTAATATCGATCCATTTGTCCTCTATTTGATCATTGAAAAACTCTAATCAAAGACTAGAGACAGACTGGCCACCTGGCCTAGTGCCAAAAAGAGATAATCGTTCACCTCTCTTGGGAAAACCAGTCAAAAAATATATGTCCTCTAGCTCAATTTCGAGCCAGTGGCCACCAATCATGAAACACTAGTCTTGTATGTTCCACCTGTCTACCGGCCATTGCAAGAAGTCTACTTGGGCCCTCATGCTGGGTATGGCCCATAATTTAAATAATCAACATGTTTTTAATGATCATATTGTAGGTGGATGAAATAATGCGACAAGGTCCACATCCTCCTGCTCATGTTCCTTCCAAATAAGCATTTTGTACGTCTTAAATTGCAAAAAAGACATATTAGAACAATTTAGTTCAAAACAATTTTGGCGCAAATGGAGAAAATTGAAATTTTAAAACCTATTTCGTGGGGTCCGCACCCACTAGTTATGGATAGTGCGTAGGTCCACACTCATTGTAAGCAACAGGTGCAGACCCACGACTTTTTCCTTTGTAGAAAAAAGTCAGCGTCCGCAAGGGCCACATGTTGCACTTGTAGAACCCCGCGCGCATTTTTATAAAGCAAATTCTCCTTAAAAAATCAAATTTTAAAGCCTAAAAATGAAATGTAAACAGATGAAATGCAAGATAGGGATGATGTGGATTACCTGGAGTTGACAGTTTTCGATTCCAACAGATGGATTTTTTGCAATATTCATAGGAAGTTTCTTACCCAAAAGCTCTCACTTCTCACTCTAAAGCCAAACAGTAAAAATGAATTTAAAAAGCCCTTTTTATAAGCTTTTTTTAATAAATGAATTTTTAATTTATTTATTTTTCACTTTAAAAAGGTAACTTTTTTATGCATTTTTATTTATTTTAAATAGGTATGAGTAATGTTTTGAGTTTTTGTGCAAAATATTGGACTTTCAGGGATAATTGATCATTTTCAACAAAGAGCATACTTTTTCACTTTTTTGGACTCTTCGAAAATTTATGAAAAATCGAAACATTGGAGTCCACTTTAAGCTCTTTTTTGAATCGTAAAATATGAAAAGATTGCTGAATTTTTCTCTTTTAAACTCGTTAAATAGAATTAAAAAGGCGGTCCACTTACAGCTCTTTTCTGACCGTATAAACATGAAAAGGTTGTCGGACTTTTGTCGTTTCGAGTTCGATATTGGTTTTAAAATGACATGTCTTCAATCACTTTTTTACTTTTTAATATGAGTGCCACTAATTATGAAAATTACTCCTTGATCGTAATGGTCAAGCGGTTCTCTCAAGTATTATTTTATACTTTTTCGGGCTTGGGGGACACAAATTTATGAAAAAGAACACCCATGGAGTTTTCTTAAGTTTTTCTTCTAACTCCCTAAAATTGAAAAACACCGAGTTTTTCCTATACTGAACTCGTTAAAATTCAACAGTAAAAGACCCGTTGAATTTTAAACAGGAACGAACCACTCCTTCTTAGGGTTCAAATTTTTGAACTAAGTTGGACTCATCCAAAGGATGAACTTATAACCAAGAAAATATTATCCTCCTCAAGCTTGCCAAAAATAAAGAGGTACCTACCAGAAATGGTGGGGAAAAATAGAGAAAATGAACCTATTTGTTATACTCTATGTTTTAGAAAAGGAGTTAACCACTCTTGAACACGAAACGTTTTTTTTACCTAGGTTGGGAAATCCTTTGCCTAACAATTAATCAAACCATATTGAAAGTCTTCAGCTAATTTTTGGGTATTAGCTTTGGGTCAATTGCCACCAAACCATCTGCAATGTCGTCGTGTTTTCAAGAGATCAGCTCAAATAAACCATTCATTTGCAAAATATCTGTCATCCATTTTGACCATCCCTGAGTTAGTCCTTGCGAAATTTATTTCTTCAAAACTTGATCTATGATTTCATGTTGTGGGCTTGCCTACAACAAATTGCTTTCTATCAACTTCAGCTCATTATCTAGAAAGATGATCTAGAAATCGTCAATACCTTGGAATCTGCATGCCCTAATGGCAGGTTTCTCGCATTCGATGACAGGTTGCATCATTGACCTTCGATCAAAGGATTGTATGACATGTTCGACATGAACTCATTTATTCACATTTCATGGATTGTACTAAGTACTTTGAGAGCCATTGACATTATTGGTGGTTTCTCTCACACTTGTTAATAGTTCACATCATTGACTGGTAATCAAGTGGTTTCTACCATGTTTGACTTCGACACATTCATTCACCTGGATAGAATCATACTAGTTCAAGAAGAAAAAATCAAGACCCTGGATCTAGTTTCTACCATCCAGGCTACGAGGAATTTTGTTATTCATTATACAGTGGACTATTCATAAACAGATGGCTGCACCCATGCTGTGTCTACATATGTCTATACTCATGATGTATTACAAAATCATTCCTATATCATAACAGTTTAGTTAGTTTTCTAGTCATTTTTTATCTGAGCATAGGGAATGCCTACCTCAGCGATGATATGTTCACATATATATTTTTCATTGAATCTTTTTATAGGTTCCGACTGGGGTGTCCATAGGATGATCCTTGAAATGATAGGTACTTCACTCTTCTTAGATGACAAATTCGATCCTCATCTATTATATACTTCGCACTTTAGGGGGCAATCTGTTGCACAAAAATTGTCACCTTGACATTCTACAATTTGTGTGAGTCCATTACCACTCATACTTTCCTCCTTTGTAATTCTTAAGCCTCAGTTCTTCATATCAAGCCTTGAAAATAAGAGAAAGCCCTTAAAAGTCTCTAAAACTCTGGTTCCACACTTTCTCTTAGCATTACCTGTTGGTCCCGCACCCAATGGTCATGTCCCCTGCGCACCTGACTGCTCTGTCTCTGTGTTATGGGTGCTAACCCCTGTAAAAGTTAAAAAGGTGCAAGTATATTCTTAAAAACTCACTTTAAGTCATCTCTAGAAGCTTATGGAAGGAATCTTGAGGTGGCAAGTTTGGTCTTTTAAGGTTCATGCATCCCATACCTTAAGGAGCTAACCCCTTGATGTGAGGAGCTTATCCCTTTGAAGGAGGACTCTATCCCTTTATAGGTGGACCTGTAACCTCCTTCCTTTGCACTATAAAATGAAGCATTGGGCTGGTTACTTGTGGGGTCGAACGCTGAATATTTTTGAGGTGAAATGTTGCTGGAACTTAGTCTTCCTAATTGATCTTTTGTGAGGAGAGATTACATACCTCTTTGATCTCATTTGGAAGAGTGTGAGGCTTGTAAAAGTAAAGGAGATTCCTATTTTGGACCCTAGGAAGAGCTTGTACAACATCAAGGCACCAAAGTTTGTAAGGTTCTTCTATTTCAAAGTTAATAGAAATAAGTTTATTTTTCTCAATAAGCTGTGTTTTATGGTTTATTTTATGGATTCCTTGATCACCATAATGAACATGATTTATGATATTAGCTATGCAAGTGTTATTTGATGTGTGCTTGTTTGTGATTGCAGGTTCTGAAAAGGAAATTGTTTCAGACGGTTGAAGGATGCCTGCTACAAACTAGCGTTGGACTTAAGGTAGGGTCTAAACACCTCTATAGTTTTTATTAATGAATCAAAATATGTTTAGAGAAAGGTAGATTTGCTTGTCTTTCTTGTTGCTAGATATCTTTTGATACTAGGGAGATTAACCTTGTCCACAAGATTGATTTATCCAGCCAACAAATCCCCCAAGGCAAGTTTTGGGGCTTAAAGCCCAAGTTTTGACTAATTCTATTGTAAATACTACACGATTTGTGGGTGTGAAGCATGAAGTTGTAATAGAGTCAGAGGGTTGTTTGCCCTCACTTTTGTAAATGTAGTGTTGATTTGAGAGATCTACTCATGGTCCACGGGCCATGGGATTGTATAAATAGAGCGAGGCTCTAAGTGTAACAAGAGAATCTAGACAAGGATAGAAGGAAATCAATCCATGAAACATTGAGTTGAAGTGTAAACTTGTGTCTTTGGGTCGTAGGGTAGGAGAAGGCTCTGTAGCTGAGTGCACAAAGTCCTAGTATTCCATAGCTCAGTGCATGGACCCTTGCAGCTGAGTGCACAGGGAAAGTTGACTCTGTAATCATTGCAAGCATTAATAAAGTGAATTTTTACCATATTTCTGTGTATCTTTTTCTATTTTATGCATTGAAGTATATTGGGTATGAATTGCAAGTTTACAATTTATTTACTATGCGAACTTATATAAATGTGCTAAGTGAATATAATATAAGGTATCTGGTTATGTGAAGATAACTAACTATTATAATAAGATAATTAAGATCCACGGTTTGACTTGGGGAAATAGTGCAAATCGTTGCTCTAGTAGCACGAAAGCCCCACAACCCATAGTTAGAGCTACTCAAAGGTGAATATAACAGGGTGCGAAGGCCCCGTAGGTTAGGGAAGTATGTGAAGTAACCTACGTGAAGGTATTTAAAGTTGGACTAAATCAACCCCTCAGACATCTCAAGGGTGTGGAAACCTGGTTCCAACATCCCCCCATACTGCTTCGGGTGAGACCTCAGTCCATGCTCTGCAGACTGTTGCCAAAAGGGCCAGTAGTACAGGGATTTGTTTGGCTAATTAAACTTTGAACCTGGGTTAGGCCCTAGCAAGGTAGCAAAAGGGGATAGCATATGCTTGCAATATAAGTTCACCCTTCAAATGAATTCATCTTAGTATGTTTTACGATCCCCAGGAAGGAGGAACTCCATCTCATCATGGTGATAGGTCCCGCATTGTTTAAGTTTTACGAGTCCCATGGAGGTGAAACTCAACATATTTTTCATGTTTATAGAGTTTGAAAAAGAAGTAGAAAAGTAAACTCCAAAGCTCCCTTTTTGTAAATCGTCTCTTGAACTCAAAAAGGTATAAAAAAATATCCAAGAGAACCTCTTAGCTATGTTCGACTAAGGCATTCCTTTTTCATACAATAGTCTATCTCAATTTGGAAAAGGGTTAAACTTATACTAAGTATATGTCTTTTCAAATTTCAAGAGTCGGAAAAGAGTTGAAAGATTACACCTCCAGGAGGAATGAGTGGTATAAAAGGATAGAAACTAGTTTCGGTGATGATGGAACTACTTAAAACATGTAAAGGTCAAGGAGTTGGCTAATAATACCACGCATTGTAGATTTTATTCAGGGAATGGTAAAACAACCAAGTGAAATCGAATGATCGGCCAAAGAGATGGTGGCGATGGAATGAAAAAACTAAGTCTCATTTCAAAAAATAGGTGGATAAAGATGACAATCACGAGAGGTAAAATGGGAGTGGTTTCATTTTTACACAAGCTTGAAACATGAAACAACTATGCTTGTGTATACTTGAAGATGGTTTCATTTTTCACAATCTTGAAACATGAGAAAAAACTATGCTTGGATTTAGTTTCATTTTTACACAAGCTTGAAATAGATAAAATCTATGCTTGAGATTTTGTTTCATTTTACACAATCTTGAAAAGGATAAACTATGCTTGAGATTAGTTTTCACACCCCCAACATAATGACTCAATTTGAGGTACATGCGCCCTAAGCTTCATTTCATTCACCTAAGTAGATTACTAGTCACTAATAGGTGGATGGAATGAAGGTTCACTTAAGAGATCAACTGAAAGACTTGACTGGGATTCTAATCAAAGAGTCAAATTGGAAGGGGATTTGTTTCATTTTTCAACGAGCTTGACATAGGAAAAGAACCATCCTCATGACACCCTTTTTCTTTTTTTACTCATCTTGACACAAGTAAAGGAACCATGCTCATAACCTATTTCACTTTTTAACGAGGTTGACATAGTAAAAGAACTATCCTCATAGCACCTATTTCCTTTTTCAACAAGGTTTACATAGTAAAAGAACTATCCTCATGGGAACCTATTTTAATGGTTTGAACATTTCTATGGTGTGGTTTTTGGGATTGTGAGCTCTGATATTCCACAGTCTGCATTTTTATGTCTAAGTTTCGAGTCTAGAACAAGACTTGTCTGCAGTACTAGTTCTACAAAGAAGAGAAATGGGGGTTATAAATATGATTTACTACGTTGCCAAGGTGGGAAGCCAACCATATCAAGGCAAATAATCAATTTTTTATTTAAACATAATTTTTATTCTAATCATTTTTTATTATCTTGACCTTAATTAAAATTATATCTTAATTTCATTAAAATATTTTATGGATTTATATTTTATTTTAAAATAAGGCTTTTTAGATTAATGCCTTAATTTATTACTAATATATTTAATGTAAGTTATATGCTCCAATTAATATCAATCTTGATACTATCATTACTAAACTTATGTTTTTATAGGATTTTTCTTTTAAAATTATTGTAATAAAATTTTCCTACTTCTTTAATAAATTTCCTTTTAATTAAAATCATAAATCATTTTTTATTATTTATTTATTTATTGAAGAGTAGTATTAATTTATCACTTTACTAATATTTCAATTTCTTAATTTCTATAGACCTATGTTATTAGTTTATTGATAATATTTTTTTAATATAAATCTCAGTTATACCTAATTTACAATCATGTTATATAAGCAACATTACTTAATAATACTTATTATTATTATTGTTATGAGTAAGAGAGGGCTAGGGATGGGTTAACAAAGGATTGGGTCAAATAATGGAGGGTCAAAAGGGGCAGGGCTAATAAAATTAACAAGTGTGGAGCATGTGAGGGTGATAGGGGAACTTTTAGGATAAGAGGGAGAATATGATATAGGAGAGATTGGGAGGAGCAAGGGACGAAGGTGTGGAATTGATGAAGAATGGTAAGGATGATGTGAAAGGGAGAGAATTTAATTCATTGTGTGGGAGAAGGGAAATCCAATTTCTACTAAGTTCCAAGCCTCCATTCCTATTTAGTTTCTTCAGGTGCTTGATAATTTCAAGTGCCCCCACACTTTACATTTAAAATTATGTTTTTGATCGGCAATGACCTTTGCTTCTTCTAGGCAGATATGGTGGTTTGTCTTGCTTGCATGCTTTGCTAAATATAAAGAATGAGTTATTTCATTTCAGATATCTGTACCATGGTCTTTAAGTACGATCTTGACAGACCTACCTGTTTCCCCAATATAGTATTCCCCACAAGAACAATTGATCATATAAACACCTTTCTCCTTGAGGTGCTTTGGGTTGGCCTTGACATATTTCATTCTTTGTTTAATAGTTGTCATGAGTTTGAATGAAGTTTTGATATATTTATTCATGAGAACTTTAGTCATCCTGTCGGTGACTCCATGAACATATGGAAGGTAGGAATTAGTAGTTGGGAGATTTTCAGATTTATCTTTTCTGCTTCCATAGCTGACTTTCTAGATCGGTCTAATGTCTTTATTATTATATCCTCATATTGTAAATACTTTCTTTAAGTAAGTAATCTCCTCTTCAATGTGAATCTCTATGATGTTCTACAGGCTCTAGTAAAAAGGGTTTGAAGAACACCCATCTTTTGAGCTAGGTGGCAGTGTGAATTTGCATGAACATAATTATCAGTAATTTATATGTTAGCAATAAATTAAAGCATTAATTCATAAAAATTATTTAAAATAAAATAGAAAAATCATAAAAGATTTAATAATCAAATTAAAAATATAATTTATTAATAAAGGTCAAAATAATAAAAATTAATTATAATAAAAATATGTTTAAATAAAAAAATGATTATTCGACATTAGCTGGTCAGATTTCCACCTTGGAAGCATAGCAAATCATATTTATAACCCCCATTTATCTTCCTTTTAGAATCAGTCGAGAGGATGAGTCTTGTCCTAGACTTGAAATGTTGACATAAAAATGCAGACTGTGGAATATCCGAGCTCACAATCTCAGGAACCCATTTTATTTTTTAACAAGGTTGGAATGGTAAAAGAATTATCCTCATGGCCCTTGTTTCATTTTTTAATGAGCTTGACACAAGACATGGAACTTTTCTCCAGCTCCTTTGATCACATATCAAAAGAGGCCATGGTTTCCAAGAGGTTCTCATCGGATGGGAGAACAACACTCTAGGAGGAATACATGTCCATGGATTCAAAGGAAAAATTGGGTTCCAAATCCCTTAGTACATGGCATACTACATCACCTACTAGATCATATGTAGATTTGGGCATGGGATAGGTAGCCACATAATTAACTTGTAGCAGGAGTGATACATCTTGCATATAAGAACCACATAGGGATGGTGGTTGATTGGGAGTTGAATCAGGACCACTGAATGTAAGATTTTGGGAGTTGATTAAGGACCAATGGATGCAAGTTGATCAATGATCACAATTCCTCCTTCATGCGAGAAACACATCACATGAAATAGAGAAGAGATAAGAGCTCCCATGAAATAAATATAGTCATGGCCATGGAGTATATTAAAATCTAAAGGGCCTTAGACAACCATCATGTCTATATAGACATTCTTTCCTCCGAGAGTAATAGGTAACTTAGGAAGGATCCCTAACGGTTGAATAGTTCCTCTATTAAAAGCTAACAGATTCTAGGTGATGGGGACAAGCTGCAAAGAACCTAAACCTTTCCAAGTAGTTGAGGATAGAATGATAACGTATGTGCCATCGTCTATGACTGTGCTAGGTACAACCATATTGTAAGCTTGTACTGTAATAGGGAAAGTCACATAAAATGGAAGACGGTATCCTACCAATTGACTCCAATCAAAATGAGTGGCTAGACTACTCAGATGGGTTATCGTAGGAGCCTAAAAGCTACCCTCTTATGCTATGGGAATAGGAAAAATTCTCTCATTCACCTCAAGAATTGGAAGACTTCCCTCTAGTTCATTCAAAACTAAAGAAACTAGAAGAACTTGATCAGTATGTGGTTCACTCTCTATTGGAAAGGCACAGTTAACTGAAGGTGGAGCCAAGTCTACTGTTTTCTCAACCAACAGTTGGTCAAGAATGGAATCACGAGGTTCACTTTCAGACAGAGTGGGGTTTAAATAAGATGAATTTTGATCAATCACTGGATCAACTAGTGAAGGATTAGAGGAAATATTTCGATACCCAGCTAGAAGACAAGGTTGAGAAGCTGTAAGCTTTTCCAACTCTTTGGAAGCTTCATCCATAAGAGGACAAAGGTGAATGGGATTATTACCTTCAAACAACTTATAGGGAAATTTGAGTTTTCCCTTTTTCCCATGGACCTTATTATTAATAATTGAAGGTTTATCACTAGCATGATCACCAGAGGCTGATGATAAAGGTTAACGTGAACCTACGGACCACACTTTTAAGACTTCGGGAATACCAGAGTAATTTCAAATAAAGTGTTCACCCTTACATAACATGCAAGGGGATTTTACTTTATGGGGTTCGTTGGAATATTTTTCTACATCAGTTGCATCTATAGCAATGGTTTCTTGGTTGTCCCCTTTGTTACTTTGCTTCTTCTTCTCCATCCTCTTCTTCTAATTTTTAACTTCTTGGTTAGTAGAATTCAGACTTCCACCAGGTGAATAGGAAGAATGGCGTCAAGGAATAGGTGAAGAAGTCGAGGGGTCAACTTTAAGATCAACATGAGGTTGAAGTTGTTCAGGTGGAGGAAAGCTCGATTGAAAAGTAGTTTGGACACTCGGAATCACCGAGGCCAAAAATAGCCAAACTGGCAGACCAATGGTCAATCCAGGAAGGAACAACATCACCATATAGGGAGCACCAACATTTTCAAAAGAAGGAAAAGTACTAGAATTCCCATTAGGGGGTTTCCTTTGTTGGTAGACTCGGGAAATGTTTTTGTTGGTGTCAACCTAAGATCTACTGAGGAGTATTTCCATAGGAAGGATTTTTTTCCGTAGTCAATTAAATGATTTTAGAAATCAAGAAAACAAAATAAAAAAAGTGGTAAGTTAGGCAAAAGAGTTTGTGATTAGTTGAGGCTTTTAAACAATGATTGGAGTAATAGACAGCCCCTGGGAGTGATGAGGAAACCAGGGAGAAAACAATGATTTTCGACCTTGGCTAGTTCTCTCAACACAGGCCATTATCACTCTTTGACTGGTTTATGCTAAAACCTAGTGCGACTTCTTACTTTCATCGAGTAGGCACAACAGGTAGGTGGTTTTCTTGGGCAGGTGCTAGCTTACTCTACCTGCTTCTGTTGGCTTGCCTCTTTCCATGGAGAATCGACCCTCATCTCCATTCCTCCCTGCTAGATTTAAGGTTCTTTTATTGTCTTGGGAGCCCAACCACTCCACACTTCAAGCTCAAACAGTCGTAGGTAAAGACCTGAATAGTAACACTGAGAGGTAAGGGGAAATAGGGCTCACTGCATGGTTTCATTTTACCTTGAGTAGTTTACTTTGTGTCTTCCACACCCTAGCCCCACCAGCTCCTTAACTCCGTAATGGAAGAGGGTTACGAGGAGGAACTTGTGGACTACACATCGGAAAACTGCATGGAATTTGAAATCTTTGTGGCCTCCCGTCTATTGGCTCAAGGAGGGTTGTCTTGGAAACGGATAGCACACTGGTAGAGTAGGATGGCCATAACATTTACGGAGTGGAAAACATGGAAACTTCCTTGTCAATTTTGGAAATCTCTCATCCGAGAACAACGGTGTCCGAGGGATTTATAAACTCTATTAAGGGCTCTTCCTCCCCTTTTCTTTATATTTCTTCTCCAACTGACCTCCTAGCTTGGAATGGCCAATAACAACTCATGAAATTTATTCAAGGAGGTGAGGTTTTCTTCTTAGGGTTTCAAGACGAACCTACTATCGGAACTGTTGAGCTACATAGTGACCACAACGCACCAGATAGCTGGCACAACATTCCAGAGTCCTCACAGGCATGTATGCATCCAATCAAACACAAGGATAAACCCCAACCCTCAGGTTTCTTTGAAGGCATAGTGAAAAAAGAGCTGGAAAGAGAGGAGGTTAGGGACTCAGACCCTAAACTCACCCCGGATAGAGGAGATAACATCCAACCAGACCAGGGAAATCTTAGGAAAAAAAGGTCAAGCCAACCAAGCCTTCCAAAACTCAGGAATAAGGCAGATCTTGTTGAAAATAATACTGAGAGGGGGGGGTGAATCAATATTATCTGGTTCTTTTACCAAATCTTTCTTATTTACACTTTGAATTATTTTTGCATATCAGTACCATAAAATAATGAGCATGAACAAGAAAAACAGACAGTCACATCAAAGAACACCAGATATAAGGTGGAAACCCAATGTGGGTGAAAAACCACCTGCTGCAATATGTCTCTATCTTCTTTCAAATTAGAAACTCCTTTTACAATGGTCTTGTACTGGTGCAGTCCTTTACCAGTACGCAGGCTGCAACCTGCTGAGAGCTACAACTCTCTCTCGTTTTCCAGTCTCTCCTGAAAGGGAGCTACAACCCCCCACTTCTTTTCAAGGACCACTTTTCATAAATTTTCAAACTGGATCCATATACATCAAATGATCATCAAGTACATGTACATAATACAGTCAGCTGTAATAACCAGATCAACAATAACAGAACAGAGCCCAGAACTTCTTTCCAATAGAAAAATTCAACCAACAGAAGATCTTAACACAGATACGCGGTTCTTCCCTTACTGGCCTGCGTCGCTACGCAGCTCACCTTCTGCTTCTCTGCGTATCCCCGCAGATCTCCTTCTTCTGGACTGCGTGGCCACGCTCTGCTCCTTTCACTGAACTGCGTATTGTACGCACCCAAAAACAATATCGCGCCGCGTACCTCTCAGAAAGTACGCACTCTGAAGAATAATCGCGCCGCGTACTGCTACAGAAAGTACGCACCTGAACCACTGTTGCCCTGCGTACCTACGCACTTAACCTTCGGTGCCTCTACGTACCCATGCACTTAACCTTCGGCGCCTCTGTGTACCCACGCACTTAACCTTCGGCGCCTCTGCGTACCCACGCACTGAACCTTCGGCGCTTCTGCGTACCTTGGACTAG
>APFE031276590.1:96287-110987 GCA_000404065.3 Pinus taeda | reverse complement strand
AAAAACCACAATTCTCAACAAAACACTTCAAGTAATTACAATATTATAATGACTTGAAGTTATCCTATACATACATATAAAAGAACAACAATTCTCAGCAAAGTACTTCAAGTCATTACAATTTTTTTTAGGCGCATTATTGTTTCTTTTTCTAATGGATTTTTCCGATTCGCGCTTTATGACAGGAATACAAGGTTCTTCTCTTCCGTGTAAAGTGTGTTGTATCTTATCGAATGTGAATATGATTCCGGGAGTACAAGGTTCTTCTCTGCGAATATGTATCTTATCGGATGTGAATATGATCCTCCCTGCGATGATATAAGTTCTATATTGAAGAAGAATATAGCACTGAAAAATGGCCGACAACATAAAACAGATATTAATTTCAGATATTATTTGTTATATATTTTTTTAAGTTTTTGGTTAGAATCTGGTGGAAAAAATTATAATTAAATTTTAATATATATTGTTTAAATTGGTTTTTTAATTACTTATATAAATTCATAATTTTGAAAATCACTAAAACATTTAAATTATAAAACATTTACTCTTAAACTTGTAATTCCAATAAACCATCAAAATATTATAAACAAATTAAACATAACCTACACTTAAAATAAATAACAAATAACATGTGTAGATTTTAACATTGGTGTAGATTTTAAAGATGTTTTGGAATCTGAAATCAATTATTTGAAAGTTTTCTTTATTTAAGCTTTCAAATTTATAAGTAGTGGTCTTCAGGTTTAGCTCTTCCGTGAAGGGAAGGTTAGGCATTTGATAAAGATGAGAACAGGTTATGCTTTGGAAAATGTCTAACATTCGGTTTTTTTTTTTATGGCATGTTAAGTGTGTTGTATCTTATCGGATGTGAATAGAGAGGAGGATGCCTAATCAAACGTCAAAGTAAACCATATATATATACCAAAAGCATAAACGAGAGTGTGGTGAGTTTTAGAGGTAGGGGTAGGCATTTGCAATTTGATAATAATGTTTTAAGATTTGGAAGGTTTTATGTTTAATATATTTTTTTAATGTATAAATAATTTTATTTTTCCAATACTTTGATTATAAAATTTAAAATTATAATGCTGTTTAAGGTTGTTTATTTAATAGGTGTGTGATGTGTGATTTGTTTTTACTTTTATATTTTTTTAAAATAAAAAAAAATAAAATATTTTCTAAATTAAAAAATTTATGTTAATATAATAAAAACAAAATAAATAGAATTTTGTTTCGCTTTGTAAATATCATAAAAATATTTCATTCTTACTCTAAACAATAAACAAGATAATTTCATATAAACTTTAAAAAAAATAAAGTAAAGAAAAAATAGTATATTGCAATGTTTGAATGTGAAGAATATGTATCTCTTAAAGAGAGATAAAAAAAACTTCAATATGATGATGATGACGATGATCGTTAACATCCACTGAGACTAAATTTTGGTCTATCAGACCTAAAGAAACGAATTATTTAGTTTGATTTAAGATTTTATTCCTCTGCTCAAAAATCTTGGAGAGAAGTCTTCCGAGCTCACTGTAATTTTGACATCGTAAAAGACTAGGAAGGTCAGTACTGCAATAGAGATTTTGAAACTAAGATCTAATATGGTTGTACGTGGAGCACTCTAAGAGGAAGTGATTTTCATCCTCGATGTTCGTATTCTCATAGAGATGGCAGAACCTTTCCATCCATGGTGTTTTAGGAACTGTCCAACGACCCATTTCACTATGGAGATCATGAGATTTCATTCTAATCTTGGATATATTAATTTTCTTCTTTGAGCTAATTAAAACAAAGAGATACTTTTGATCTCTAGGGTGGGGTTGATGCCCTCCTTATAATATCTTAATTTTCTTTTAGCTGTTAAATCTTTCTCACACCACAATTTTTCTTTGAACTTAGAAGTAACATTATTTTTAATGTTATTAATGTTTTGCAATGCAACATTCTCGTCGATCTCCCAAGGTTTAACTAGGCCCTGATGTCTTTATCCCAGCATCGCTTGAGCCTTAGGTGGTTTTGGCTAGAATTTAAAGCTAGTTTAAGAAGTCTATGGTCTCCTATGTTATTGAGTTTGTGCTTGTACAACAGAAGCCTAGTCATAGATAGGCTCTCGATAGGGTAAAGACCCACTTCTATAAGGAGAATAGGATAGGTTGTGTTGCTTTTAATTTTGAGGTTATACATTCTAAAACGCTTATGGATTTGCTGAATCTTTCTCCGGGATTCTCTAGAGATGCTACAACCTCAAACCTCACATCCGTATAAGATAACCGGAGTAACTAAAGTTTCAAAAAGGAATTTATTTCTCCCACATTACAAGGTTTGTAGTTTTACAATTATTTTCATGACCAAAATAAGCTTCCCACCCCCCATTAATTATTTTCTCAATGTTATAGTTCCAGTTGAGCTTGTGATGAATATCAATTCCGATGTACTTGTAAGAAGACACTTTCTCCAAGTTAATATTGTCATACATAAAATTAGCGTAAGTTTCCTTCTTGGATTTGATAATCATAACAATTGTTTTGCTAGTATTAACAATCATACCCATGGTAGAGCAGAAATCCTTAAGAAGTCTAAGTTGCTTATTAATTAAAAAAAAAAACATTTCCCCAGGGAATGGGATCAGTTGGTCTAGTTTGTTATTGGGTGAAGTCTCCTCGAGGCCCTTGGGGTTAAGCCTTTCTTGTTTGGCGAATGAGTAGATCCATTCGGGTTGATCTACCTGGATTAAGTAAAATAATAAAATATTTCAATGCTCATTCTATGTAAAATATTTAAATATGAAAGATGTACATATTGTATATAGTTAAAATATAAATTATGTGTATATTACATAAAATAATTGAAAAAGTAAATTGTTAAGGTTAAAAAAATTGTAGTTTTACATTTTTATATTTTCTCCTTCAAAAATATTTTGAGTTGATTTTGTCTAAAATCACATAGAAATTTATTGTAATTTTAAATTGGAAGTACATAATTTACACAATAGAGATTTTTAAGAAATTGAATCTATTTATGCATTGAATATTATAATTTAAACAATTGAAAATTACACAATGTGTAGAAAAAAATCAATAAATATGTTAAATATCAAATATTATAAACCATTTTTCAAATTTAATACTTAAAAACAATTTTCACCTAAAATCCTTAAAAGAATAAGATCTATGTTGATTTAAATCAAAATTAAAAAATAAAAAACAAAACAAAACAACATTTAATAAAAGGCAGGTCACGCTTTTGCAAATGATCGATTTTTGCAAAACGTCAACCTTCAGTTTCATTAAAATAAAAAATCCAAAAAGGCCCCATCATAACAAAAAAATGTGGCAAAAATAGTTAGGTTATTAAAACTTGTGCAGCAATCTATATGACAATGAAATTATAATTAGTTCACTGTTTTGAAGAAAGAAATTAACATGATTGGACAAAAAGCAATATACATGGTTGGTCACATTATAGTAACAATACTTATAAGGAGCCCGCTATGGGGGAGAAAGAAATATACATGGTTAGTGACGAATGATTAAATTAAACAATTAAATTATGAAATTGTAATTACTGTTTTAATGAATAATGTTAAGGACTTAAATATAAGTAATTTTATAATGAATAATAGCAATGAGTTAATTATCGTGTAAAAAGTAATAAATATATTTAGTTAAAAGATAATATATAATAAATTATAAGGAGCTTGCTATTTTGCAAAAAGCAATATATAGTTGGGGATTGTTGGACACCTAATCCTCAATGGGTTAGTGTGGAAGCCGAATAGACAAAAGGAAGTCCAAGAGACTTTGGGATGTGGAACCCAATGGTCAAACCATGTACTATACATGTATATCTCTTGTTAATAAAAATATATTCTCATGTTTTATCTTTCAGATTATGTTGTTGCCCATGTGTGTTTAACATGGTATCAGAGCAGGAGTGCCCTACATAATTTCTTTGAGCCCTTTGTTTTATGGTCTTTATGAGCAGGTCCTATTTTTAGTATTCCTGCCTTTTTAACTCCATTATCTACCTATTTTCCTGTTCTAGCCATATTTCAGCATTGACACCCCTGACCTGGTAACAGCGAGTTATCAGAGAGCATTTTTTGAAAAGCATTCTCCGCATGATTGAATGTCCTCGACTGAAATCCTGCGCTCATCTCTTTAGAGTCTACCACCTTTGATTTTCAAGATGATGGTCGCAGTTGATCGAACTCATGCCATAGTGTGAGTCATTGTCATTATACACTCATCTACATCTAGCTCTACATCTCGCGCATTTACATCTAGCAATACATCTCGCTATACATCTCGCTCATCTACATCATCTGCAACATCCGTCCATCCTGGTGTGAGAGGCCAACCAGGAATGCCTCTGCCACTTCTCGCAGCACCGGCAACGTAGAGAGTCGAAATCGAACGTTGCTCTTCTTGAAGTCATAGGCGATTTCTTTCAGGAGTTGGGTACCCTTATGATGCTTTAACCTCTCACGCAGGGTGAAAACAGTAGACTTCATCGTTGCTGCACTTTCCCTCGCACCCTTTGTTTTCCTTGGAGCCTTCGGTGCCTTCCTCAGAGCCTTTTGTGCCTTCCTCGAATCAGTATGGATTGAATCACGAGATCTGGTTCTGTATGGAGGAACGCTATGGTCTCAAAGGTCTAGTGTTGTGAACGCTATGGTCTCACACTATATACCTCTAACATATACCTCTGTTGAAAACACTATACAGTTTTTTGTGTATTTATGCTTTGTGTATTTAGACTGACATATATTCAAGCTATGGCCATCTTCCCAACTCCAGTGGCATTTGTATACCCTGTTGGTCATCGATCCCTGGAGGATCTTCAATACAAGTTCCCATTGTATCTTCTGGTTTTGGTTCTAGTGTGGAAAAAAAAAACTGCTTTTTATTTACAGAAACAGCATTCGATATTAAGCCTCTTTAACCGTGCGTTGGAATTTCCCCTAATTTTGTGTGCGTTGAAGGATTTTGATTTCATTGGGAATAAATTCATGTAGTTTTCATGGAATATCTGTGGAATTAAGTGAATTTTATCTTATGAAGGATTTCATTGGTTGAGCTTGTCTAACTCCTCCGAATGTGTTGTTTTATTTTCAATTTTGAAGCGTTTTGCATCTTATTTGGTGGATTCTATCTATTGACTTTGCATTAGTAGCGGGAAACAGAGGCCTTTTCCTTTTCACCCTAGTCATGGGTTCTGAAGGTTACAAGAATGGGTGACAAGTCACTCTTAAATACGTTTTCATTGTTGTAGATTCATTCTGGGTTGCGTGCTACCCCAAATACTAGTTTGCATTGAACAAAAAGAGGACGAGTTACCTAATATATTACTGTTGGTTGGTCTGTCGGTATTTTGGGTCAATTTCTACCATACCAAAATGAGTTTGTCTCAGTTTGGATGCCATTTAGAGGTTGTTTGTGTGGTTGTATATTCTTTTCACTAACTAATACTGAAGTGTTGATATACGTTGAAGAGGTAGCCAAAAATCTTCCAGTAACTTATTCAAATCTGGTATCTTGAATGTTGAAGTGATTGTGGTTAATGCCATCATAGACAGTGCAAATAATATTATATATATATATATATTTATATATATAATATATATTTATATATATATTATATATATAGATATAGATATATATAGATATATATGATTTTGTTTGTGTACTTATTAAAAAAAAAACTCTTTATATATATTTCATTCTAGCATATGCTCTCTTAGCTCTCCATAAATTTTGTGTGATATATGAGGGCATATTGTTTTCTTTGAAGAAAGAGGCAAGATCAAAGAATTTTTGTCCATACCCTAGTCAAAGCATTTATATATGAGCATTCAAGTACTGTCCATGACATGGTGCTATGTTTGTTGAAGTTTTGATAGCCATCATTTCTGATTTGAAAGTGAAGGAGTATTTGAAGGATCCAAGCAACTTTGCAGTTGCTTCTTCCCCAGTTGTGGCATTGTAATTAAAACTCACTATAGTTTTTGTCTACATGTATATGCATTGATTCCTTGACTCGACTGCTGCATAAGAGTTTGGTGCGCTATATAAAGGCAATGATTGTTTTGACAAATAAAAGTAATCTTTTGTGGAGAAAAGTTTAGTCGGTTGTATTATCAGAACATAGTGTTGGTCACGAGTAAACTCTTATTTTTATATGTATTGTAATTGGTTCTTGTTGGTTGCACACTCATAATTTGTTGCACATTTATAAAGGATATTGTTGTGTAGTATGAGTGGGTATTACTTTTCTGCATTGAGTAGTAGTTGTGATCAGTTTTTAAGGTGTGATTCTGACATTGAAGAAAAAAATGGTCAGAACCAATGAAGTATTAGAGTTCCTCCAAACTCTGATATTGTCTACAACTCATGATACATTAAAAGTCAGCAAAGTTTCTCTTACAGACATTCAGGTCTGTCTACAAAATGCATAAGAGAAAATCGATTTTTTGCAGCTCGAATCTCAGCTACAACAAGAAAAATTAAAACAAAGGAGTCATTCTGAACATGTTTCTGTTCAAAAAATTGAGACTGCAACCCATCAGAAGCAATTCAATAATGTTACAGTTGGTTCAGATTTAGTACCCAATAAAGCAGCAGTTGTACATGCAGATGCAAAAACTCTGTCTGCACTTCCCAAGCCCATCATCAAACCTTGGGAACATCTTGTCCACAAAAAGAACAGAATTGGTCTTAGATATGAGAAGGACTTGCCCTTCCATATTCCAAACTACTTGAAGCCCATTCAGTTTCAGAGTGTTGGATTCCTTCATGACAGTTCACATCCAGTTGTTCCAAATTCTGCTCCTCTTCCACAGCAACAACAACAGATTGTGAAATTCCAACACTGTGACCGAGTTGGCCGTCTGAAAGATCATTGTTTTGATCTTCATCCATGTAAGCACTGTCATAAAACTAGTCATTCTTCAAACAGATGCTTCAGAAACAAGTCTCCTACAAGAACATAGATTCATCTAGGATGGATCACTTCTTGGCAATGGGCATCAACAACCAAGAAGATATTTCAGTCACATGTCAAAACTTGTTACAGAGTATTGAACAGTCTTGCAGTTGAGTTTTCTCCATCATCCCACCTTGTATCTGACAGGGGGGAAATGATGGTCATCTGCAAGCTTCAAATCCACATCAAGTGAGCCTGAGCCACAACCTATCACACTAGTTTCAAAGTTATAGCCAGAGACAAAGATGCCCCTAAACATGCCTTCAGTTGGTAATCTGGGACACTTCCTCTAGCAGAAGACTTCAGCTTCTTGCCAGTTTCGTAAGTATTCCAGGAACAAAATTGAGGACACTTCCTCTAGAAGAAGGCTACATCTTCTTGCCAGATTTGGAAGAGTTCCCGGAATTTCATTAAGCATTCCAGAGTTGTTGGTCATCCTTAAACCATCACAGGTTGAGACTTCCCTTTTCAGGTTGATTTTCTCCCTTTATGCGAGGTGAGACCTCCCTTTCATGGTTGAAGGTTTCTCTCTTCAAAACAATAGGAGCACTTCCTCTAGCAAAAGACTTCAGCTTCTTGCCAGTTTTGGAAGAGTTCCGAGAACTGCACTAATCATTCCAATGTTGGTGGTCATCCTTAAACCACCGCTTTTTATACCAACATTTCATAGAGCACATTCAACCTAGTGTTGCCATGCATTTTTTGCACATTTTTTATTACAGCTCTCTTCTTGGACTCGTATATAACCCTTCGGATTAAAGGGGGTAATGTTGGACACCTAATCCTCAATGGGTTAGTGTGGAAGCTGAATAGACAAAAGGAAGTCCAAGAGACCTTGGGATGTGGAACCCGACGGTCAAACCATGTACTATAAATGTATATCTCTTGTTAATAAAAATATATTCTCATGTTTTATCTTTCAGATTATGTTGCTGCCCATGTGTGTTTAACGTCGATGAATGATTAAATTAAGCAATTAAATTATGAAGTTGTAATTAATGTTTTAATGAATAATGGTAATGACTTAAATATAAGTAATATTATAATGAATAATTGTGATGACTTAAATATTGTGTAATAACTAATAAATATATTTAGAAGTAAAAATTTATAAATTATTGTATTAATTTAGTTATATAAGTTAAATGATTGTTAAATTTTATTGGTATTAATAAATTAATTTTTTTATAATACTCTTAAAATTTAAAAGGTCATCAAAATTAATTAAATTATAATTTTATTTTAAATTATTTTATTGTTGTTAAGTATAAAAAGGAATTAATATATAAGTTAAACATATATACACTAACATGTTAGAAGAATTTTAATCATGGAGATTCACTTTTTTTATCATGGAGAAATATGTTTTTTACAATATCATGGTTCAATACCATATGACTTATCAATACCACATGCCTAAAAAATCATATCTCATTTTATATGACACTTGTTCATATAACATTTTTGTTAATTAATCATTTTTTTAACAAGTATGAGTAGGATTTTCGTTGAGTCTGAGTCTGGAACATAACAAAAAAATCAAGTGATTACATGATGTACAGAGATGATAGATCTTCATAATACACGTTTGATGGAGATTCAAAAGCTACTTCTACTTTCCTATCATGTTCATTTATGATGTAAGACACAAATATTGGAAACCAAACTCAAACATATATTAATGATTTCAATAAATGATGTACAATGTGTACATATTAATACATACAGGAAATAGTTGAATTAGCTTCTAGGTGTTCTTGGACTCCAATAACTACTAACCTTAATACAAACTAACCCAATCTTTAATTATGAGGATTAGTTGTCTAACATTCCCCCCTTAATCCGAAGGGATGTACTAAAGTCCAAGAATGAGAGCTGAAAATGAAAAAATGCATCTCAACCAAGAGTTGAATGTCTCTCAAAAATGGTTTTTAAGGATGACCACAAACCAATATGGGAGAACTCAAGGTATCAACCAACATCAACTCTGGAACTTTTATAGTAGTTCTTAGAACAACCAAAAATGTGGTTTTAAGGTGACCACAAACTCTGGAACTATCATAACAAATCCTCAAACAATTCCAAATATGGAAGTGCTCATTCACAAACAACTCAATAAAAAAAATGAAGTCTCGCAACTCTGGCTCTAACTGGTACAGGTTGTGGCGTGGTCTTAATGTAGATCTCTGACTCAGTTTCACTTGACATCTCAAGTTCAAACCTATAATAGACCATCAACAATTTCCCCCTTGTCGAATACAGGGTGAGAAATATTCTTCATCACTGTAATGTTGGTCGTCACTCTCGAAGATATCCTTTGGTATGACCTGTAAATCTTCTTGGTTGTTTTCATCCAATCCCAAGAAGAAATCCATCCAAAATTTAGCTTATCTCTTACAACAGTCTTCTTTCTGGAACATCTATTTGTATGATGATTTCACTTTCCACAATGCTCACAAGGGTGAAGATCCAAACATTGATCTTTCACATGTCCAAATCTATTACACTATTGGTATCTATCAAATTGCTTTGGAAGAACACCATCTAGAAATCGAGTACTTCAGAATTGTATAGGTTTAGCAAAATATGGAATGTGAAAAGATACATACAGAATATCCTTGTTGTAACCAAAACTAGTTTTTTGTTTATTATGTGTAGTCTCTTCCCATGGTCTTATAAAAGTTTTGGGAATGATATGCTTCTTATTTGTATGCAAATGATTCTTACGTACCCTCTCTTGAACATTACTTTTCACTTCATCCTAATTTTCTTTTGAAAACACGTCATTAGTCATATCTGAATGATGATTAGGCTCAAACAAACTGTTGTTCTAAACAAGAACAGGTTCGTAATTCTTCTTTTGCAGTTCTTCTCTCGGTAAATGTGACTCTATTGGGAGAAAATAAAATATCATGTGTACATCATGTAAATCGGATTGCATATCAATAATAATAAATTTGTTGATATTTATTATGTCATTGTCATTAGATTTAATCAATTTTTCAATACTTTTAACACTTTGTCAAGATTAATAAAACTAAGGGTGTCAACTTCAACCAGAAATGCACCCATTTTACAAATTAATTTGATGGATAAAAACACAGACAGCTTAAAAAATTTATGGCCAAAATTATCTCACAAGGATTTAACTTGTGACATTGTGATCTTTAACATACCAAATGATCTCTTCTAACCACATTGCATTTTCCTTTCTTGATTTCATATTTTGCAAACTCTATAATTAAAATCAATGCTCAATAAAAATTAAAATTGTCAAATCAATGTGCAGGGAAACACGACCTTCAAGAGGAAAATAGTAAATCTAAATAGGGGAAACTCTCTCTCATCCAAAATTTGTAGGATAGTATTCTCCAACATGCAACACACGATGCCTCAACTGGTACAGCAGACAAAATGCATTCTCACCATGAGCTTCAAAACTATTCAAGCGAAAAAAGTAAATTCCTAGCTCCTTTTTTTTTGCAAAATGATGAATTAAACATGAACCAAAATCTTAATCTAATGTGGCCCACAACCCACCCAGCTGGCACATTTGGACATGAAAAAAATTATCAATACAACCATCCGATATCTCAAGTTGTATTGTCCTGTGTTGGAAAATTGATCATAGAATGCACCAATCTCTCCCATTATAGAGTCCCTTCAACTGATGGACTCCTTTGCATGCCCATAATCTAATTTTTACAAACAGATTTTGATATTTAATACAATTTTAATAATGTCTCAGTGTTAGGGTTTCTAGAAAGAGTGCAAAACAGTCAGAAACTCCATTCAACAAAAAGGATTCCATTCAAAAAAAAATTCTTCGTTGCCTTTAAATGTAAACTAACAACCAAACAATTGAAACATTTTTTATTTTCATGACACTCACTATAACCCCACATACTTGATCAATAGCACGAAGACCCTATATGTTTTCACTGGAAATTATGCTTTCGCTAATATCATCATGGTTCTTCAACAACGACACCAACACAGCTTGAACAACATTCAATTTCTCATAGAGATTTTAATTCTGACATTCCAGAGAAATAGTCAATCTCTAATAGTTGACAGAATTGGGATTTTGTTTCAAGAGAGACTCTACATGAAGACGCAACATATGGAACCAATTCTTGTAAAGAATAAAATTTGTCCATAATGTTTCTAAAATGCATCAGCACACTCTTTGCGTCGCAATTAAAAGTTACTGCAATGGTTACCTTTAATATTTATGCAACACCAATCTCCATTCATGAATCAATGCTTGGTTACTAATAGTCGATCAACAAATTTGGCCCACACCACTTACAAAATCATTGACATTAGTTCTATAATAAGGATGTTAGAACAACCATACACGATACGTTGACTACTTGAATTCAAAATCTGATAAAATGTGCGAGACCAGATTTAAAAAAAAATAAATAAATAAATAAATAAATCTACGTTCAAAGTAGTGATCCCCAATGAGATTTTGTCCTTCTCCATTGTTTTTTTTGTATATATCACAATCAGAACTTTATATTGCAATTAAACGGATTCACTAGAAACGAAAAATGGCCTTCCAATAGTAATATCCCACATAATATGAATATTGCATCTTATGAAATTAGGAATCACTTAAGTTGAATATAAAAGACATCAGGAATTACTATTCTTACAACACATTGACAACCTCGTAACACAACGATCAACTTACCAAAATTCATAGTCAATAGATTCTTTCATCAATTCAATGTTCATTCACCAATCTAATCCAGCCTTATCGTTAGAGTTGAATCAGCATCCATGGCACGCCAAAACAATGAACCCACACCATCCATGGCATACCAAAATAATGAGCCCACAAGAAGGCCACAAAACTTGTGGTTAAACTCAAGAGGGCACATGAACAACCTACTCTGATACAACTGTAAGACACAAATATTGGAAAGCAAACTCAAATGTATATTAATGATTTCAATAAATGATCTACAATGTGTACATAATAATACATACAGGAAATAGTTGAATTAGTTTTCAGGTGTTCTTGGACTCCAACAACTACTAACCATAATAAAAATTAAACCAATATTTAATCACAAGGATTATTTTTCTAACATATGAAACAAAAATTGTTCCAGCTATAAATTCTACAAAATTGACCACACACAAAGACATATTTTCATTGTATAAACATGGATTAACTTGGCAGGCAGGTGGGCATTTTGTCAGAGGGTCCATCTGGCACACTACTAGTTGTGTTGGGTTCCACATACACATACTACTAGTTGCGTTGTGTTCCACGTATACATTTCTCAAGGGCTTGCAGATGAGTGAATTGGAATCAAAACCAATCCATTTCTTCTTCTAACTGATTTATCTTTTCTTCCTACTTTTGGAATTATTTTTCAAGGAAGATGACGTGCTTAGAATGTTGGCTCACCTATTTCTTTCAGAGTTCTTTGATCTCCTCTTTGTTGTCAATTGGAGAGTGAGGGAAATGAAAGAAATGATGTGGGCTCCTAAGGCTTGAGGGAGGTGCATCATGATTCACCATGTCTCCCAAGAGATCAAAAGATTGGTCCAATGATAAAGTTGGATACATTGAGCAATATAGAGTAGGGAGATTGGGTGTAGAAGAGCACTGCATATCTCATTATTGAGATGCAATTTTTTCACGCCTCGAGTGGCTTCAAGGTCAACTAAATAAATCCACTGATGTGTGGCTAACCCACTAAGAGGAAAGTTGGTAGAGAGCATACACTGACAAGAATGAGGGACCCTTTTTATGCATGCCTTGCAATTTATGAGAAAGGGAGGAATTAATAGACACTCTAAAATGTTTTCATGAGCTATTAATGACTTCTATTACTACCTATGAGGTCGATTCAATGACCAAATTGAAATTTTGACCTTGGAATGCTATAGTGATGAAAATATTTACACTCAAGCTCTGAACCTTCAAACCTGGAGGGATTGAGGTCATCCAGCCTAGTGAAAATAGACCAACCAAGAAAACATAGGATACCGGACGAAGGGAAACACTTGCATACACCAATGAAATTGTAGCAGATGCTCTTTATTCCGACTAATTTATCCTTGATTCTCTTGTTCTCAAAATTTCGATTTGATTGGGCCAATACCAACTTTTATTTTCATCCATGAATGTCTCATCTACACATGGAATTTCCCACAGTTTGTAATTTCCATCATTCCTCCTTGTCTTGAATTTGATCTTTTCTAACACCAATGAAAATAAGGCCAAGATGTGGGAGATCGAAATTGGGATTGGTTTCTTCCTTGCTTCATGCATTACATCAGCTAGAATATGGTTAGATCGTCAACTTTCATCCACCTCATGATGCATGATGTGAATTCAATTCCAACTACCAGGATTGCTATTATTTAGGAAAGATATGCAAAGTATTGTAAGAATGGGGGAGGGTTATTATCGTTTGTGCCAATTTGAGCCTTGTTCCTTTTTCCAATCAACCCTTTAGGAAGGGAGGTTCTAATATATGTGTCCTTCATGGGATAACTCATCATCCTAATGAGCTATTCACTTCCCATTTCAGGTCTAATATATGTTTCAATGTCCTTCATGGGATAACTCTTCATCCTAATGAGCTATTCATTTCCCATTTCCCTACTTCTAGCCGATAAGCCCCATTTTCTTGAGTGTCTTCCTCGTTGTTCTGCTCTTTGAGGATGTAGAAATAAAATTTAGATGAGAAGGACTCCAACATGGTTTTAATTATGCTAAAGAGGGAGATTTGATTATTGGCCAAATTAGATCCTTTGAGTAGGTGTTAGATTGTAATAAGAGAGTTACCAATAAATACTATTGAGGAAACATTGATTTTTGGCTATCTCAAGGTCACAATACAAACCATACATCTCTGCAAGGTTGTTTGATTTATGACCAAGCCCTGAAACACACTTAATTTCATTTCTTGCATTCCTTAGGGATTTAGAATAATCCTTCCCCCTCTTTCCACCCCTAAAACACATAAGATAAAGCCATTCATTTTTGTCAATTAATCAATTTAATTAAAAGACCAAAAATGAAATAATTACTTTGCAGATAAATATCAACCTTTGTGAATACTACTAAGAATATTCTATAATATTCGATGGAAGTTAAATCCCTACCATTTACGTAATAAATATTAATAATTAGATTAAAATTTTAGACCTCGTATTCCTAAATAAACATGCCTATAAATGTGATCACAAAGTTACTATGATTAAATTTGAAGTAGGAATTTTTAGTGAAAAACAATCATAATAAATAAATATTTTAGCTACAAATTATTAGATTACAAAATTGTCCAAATTAAACTTAATGTGAAAGGATAGTTCCTTATCTTCATGAGAAAGTCCCCATATATTCATTGCACTCAAAGGATTGATCATAGGACTAGAAACAATGATATCTTATTATCAGTGTGCTACTTACCATTCATCGTAATGCTCTAGTTCATATATGGTTAAAGAGACAGTAAAAAGATATTACAATCTAGTATGAAGGAGATGTGATAGAGAGATATTTTAAAAGAAAGAAAAAAATCAATTTCTTTCTAATAAGAATAAGAGGACTTATAATTCAATCATTTCTTGACATAAAGTTAATATGTAGCATTACAAAAAAAACATTTAAAGATGAATGTGTGCATAGATAATATATTTCAATATAGAGGGTTAAATAATATTGATATGTAT